>JAAEAF010007259.1:0-70300 GCA_011037195.1 Triatoma infestans
TGACACAGTCTACACCAGGGCTCCGAATCAACCAATCCCACCTTGTGCAGATGTTTCTTCAACCTACCATGCCCCGTAAACAGGCCCCTTATCAGACAGATCCCAGGGTCTCTCTGGTTCTTCTTCTACACAGCTCTGGCATAGCCAATTTGCCGTGTCTTGCCCCAGTACTTAGCCTCCAATGATGATTGTGCTCTCTCCGAGTCCATTCTCTCAGAGATGCCCTCGCCATATTTTTGGCTATTCCCAGAACAGGTTCCAGCCCACAAAACGGAGTATTCGCTCCGTCCTTGGCCAGTTGGTCGGCTAGTTCATTACCTTTAATCCCCTTGTGCCCCGGAACCCATTCCAGCCGAACTTTATTGTACCGGATAACGCTTCCAGGGAGTCTCTACACACCCTGACAAGGGGGGGAAGTGATTCTGAATGCCCCTATTGCTTTCAGTGCAGCCTGGCTGTCCGAGAAGATGCATATCTCCCTATTCCTAGAGTCCATACGCAAGTTCTCCTCAGCACGGATCTTTATTGCATAAACTTCAGCCTGGAATACCGTGGAGTATCCACCGAGGGGCCTCGCAATGAGATAACTCCATATATACGGCTCCAGTTCCGCAGGCCATTTTGGACCCATCCATAAGCCATGATCCCCCAGTCTGGCGTCGTTTCCCAACTTTTAGCCCATTCCGATTTTGACGTTATGATCACTTGGAAGGGGAGCTCAAAGTGGAATGTTGGACAGCACTCCTCCCCAGCCATCCTATAGATAGGGCCAGGGTCAATTGGACAAGCATTTACTGGCCTCTTAAGATATGTTATTGATGGTAGAACCACATCTTGCGGGAATTTCGTGGAACATAAGATTAGGTAATTGAACTCTCTAGTATTCTTTGGTATATTTTAAACTAAAGCAAAAGATACTGCAAAGACTTTACAATTAAACAAGAGAAAGAGTAGCGAAAAGCTAATAGACCCGAGCGGCATGGCAGACAAGGCTGTATGATTCAAGATACTATAATTTCTCTTTAGAAAACTCCCTCACTTTTATGTTGGTAGAGCATACCACCTTCTTCAGTTTTGTTGTTCAGTTTTGGGTGTTAAATAAGTGGGGGCCTTGGCTGCCCTAGGGTAATCATTGAGTCACTTTTGGTAGGAGTAGTTGGCTATTCCTCCTGTGACGTACAGATGGGGGTCAACATTTAGGTGGACTCTGAAATATATTGAAATGTCAAAGTAATGGATACCTAATGGTCACAGTTTTCGAATACCACCCTAAAAATTAATGCTCTCCGGAAAATATTAGAGAACAAGGGATAAATTTTATTAATTTTTAATTGAAATCAAGTCGGCGGATTCCCTCAGCTTCAATGCAAGTGGAATAAAGAGGTGTCTTTTGTTTTCGTTCTGCCGTTCAAATACACTGAGCGTGAGTGAAAGAGAGAATATTTAAAAATCTCTTTTTCATCTTCAGGAGTCCTCAAAACATGTTTCTCCAATGAAAATCACACGAAACATTTCAAAAAATGACACGAATATAATTAAATACCTACGCTTTAAGAGAAAGTATTACACAGGGTAATCTAAATCACGTAATCAATTATAATCCGTATTCAAATGATGTACACAATAAAAAAAAAAAAAAAAAAAATGTAATAATATGTATGTTATTAGAATTCTGTTTATTTCAAAGAAAAATAAATAAACTGGTTTGTATCAGTTCCTATTGGGAAATTACTTCTATGTATTTCATCCGGTTAAGTCCTTATAAATAGTTTGAGTACTGTACTTATAAAGTAGTTGAGTACTTCACATGGTTTTAAGTTATTTATTTATTTATTATTGATTATTTTGTAGCCTCGTGTTAATAATGAAGTTAATCCACACTATTGGTACGTTCATTTTATATATACATATTTATTAAATCTAATAATTGGTTAATTTAATTCACCTTTACAAATTTTCTAATTATTAATAATAATGAAACATTTAAGTACCTAGATTGTGTTGTAAATTACACAATACGCACATTAATAATATGTTTTGAATTTAACTTTATTACACTTTGCATAACTCATTTGTTTATCTTTGAACTAGTAAGTAGTGGTGAATCGAACTGAATTTCTCTCTATTTAAATATATTTTTTATTATCATTATTTTCAATAATTTTTTTATACTCCTGTTAAGTGGTAAATTACTTTATAGATTTTATTTTTACTTTTTTAAAAATTACTTTTTAGGACTTTAAATTTGTATACACATGTAAACACATTTTTTTTTTTTTTTTTTTTGTATAAACAGTGTTTCAATTAATCGCTTTTTGGTCTGGCTGTGTATACGTCATTACTAAGTGAACAATTTAGTGTGACACATTAACACGACTTTTTTTTAGAATCTCACTATTTTAAATGATAGTTTGTTCTAATAATAACTTTTTTCGTAAAAATGGTTCAATCAAAAGTGATAGGCAAATGTTATTGAAGGCTATGAAGCCAAATCATTGCTATCTAAATAAAATATATTGCCTTTCTCATAGATATCAGTTTTTGTTGATAGAGTAATCTTCTATGCACAATTTATAAGCGTGATTGCATACGATAATGTTGTAAAGTTCGCATATGAATACAGTTAAGACTTTGACACACAGGACGCGACCTGCCGCAGCGATTTGGCTACGTCACATACACAAAGCTAGATCTGTGTGAGCGATCTAGTGTTGTGTTGTCCACAGAGCGGGATCGCAGTATTGTTTTGCACTAGTTATATAGTGTTTTGCAGATTTTTCGGGGGAAAATGAATGAAGTCCTGATGAGGAGGAATTCCTGCTTCTTCTAGCACTACAGTGCACTAGAAGAAATAGACGACATTGGGTGCACGCAATTAATGGAAAAAGAGAAGAACAAGGTGAATACCACTGTCTCTGTAGGGAACTACAGTCACATAAAGACAGCTTTTTTGTATATTTCCGTATGTCAAGACAAAGTTTCGAGGAAACTACATGATCTACTCCAACAGAGTATTGAAAGATCACCACGAACTGGAGGAGACCTGTTGAAACAAAGGAAAGATTGATCGTTTGTTTGAGGTAAGTATGAACAGAATTATATATTTCACTAGAAAACTGATGAAGATCGCCTAGAACGCGCGACAATTTTTGTTATTTTGTACAACCAGCTGGCTTGCCGCCCCCGGCAGTCAAGATTGTGTCGCTGAGATAGATCGTCTCGTGTGTGTCAGGCATGATGCAGCATTGCAATATACAACAATATTGTCGGATTGCGGCGGTCTGAGATTGCTGTCCGCCGCGACAGATCGCGTCCTGTGTGTCAAAGCCTTAAATCTAACTAGTTAAAAACATTCTCCCAGTGTTATTGTGTGTGTGTGTGTGTTTTTCCAGGCGTAGGTACGTGGCGCCACCATCGCCCATCTCTCGAGATGCAATACTGGCTCTCCAGGTTGGGGATACCTTGTCCCACTTCACATTCCCTCCTGGTCCTCTTCCTTTTTCCTTTCACTCCCCATGGGCCGATGGGTTCCTGGTTCCTTGCATATTGTACCCTGACCCCTGAGGCAACGGGTCAAAATCAGTAGATGGCAAGGTGGTAAGACCATCGGGCGTGCGAACAGTCACGCCGCTATAGATAATATAGCGAAGTACTGAACTACAGGCGCAAGCAGCGCATTTTCCAAGCCCAATTACTTGCAATTGAGGTCAGATTCGTAGTGGCCGTTGGTTAACCAATAGCTCCGCTGTCCCACTCGGACTGATCTGAGGCGGTGGTAACCGCAATCTAAATGAAATACTCTTGCCGTGCACTGCGACGGAGTGCCCTTCGCTAGGGGGTACGGCCCACCAGAGCTAAAGTAGAGTCAGCCTTCTCTACGATCTGGTAGTGGCGGCCAGCTTTTGTTGGCCTCCACGCGTTGGTTCGGCGTACAACCGGACCTGCCTCCTTGTGGGGCCAAGCGCGGGAGTACCCGGGGAGGCACTTCTGCCACGGGGAGGCCTTGCACCTTAGCCTCTCGTGGTGGTGACATCCTTCTCTTGTAAAACGACCTGGTGCTTGCACAAGGGGACTGGTATATCCGAATGGATAGGAACGGTCTTTAAAGAACCCCTTTGAAGTACCGAAAGGGATGAAGGAATGAGGAGGGAAGAATGTTATTGTGTCAAAGTTGGAAGTGTCAGGGTGTAAGTGTCTGGACACTGAAAACAGGACACTGATTTCCAAAGTGGCCGATACTTCTCCTTTGAGGGGGACTGGAACGATTCAGGCGGCGATAATAGCTTCGGGTGAAATTGGGGTGCCTTCATTAAAAACAGGGATCGATGAAAGTATAAAAAAAGAGAAGATAAGAAAATTTTGAAAAACCGTTCATATGACGACGTCTCATCTGTTAGATAACAGGGGAAGTCTTAGGGTTATTAGGGAATTTTATCCCTTCTCGGTTTCCAATACCTTAACATCTAAAACTTGAAGCATTTAGCTAGCCCATCTTTAGAAAAGAAACCTATTGCATACCTATAACTAATCGCGTTGGTTTAAGAATGCTGCTTACAAAAATATATCCGATTTCAAGAAATTGTTAGCACAGTTCCACGTTCATCCTTATCTTTAAAATTATTTTTAATGTTATTCGCAATTTTTATTTTAATTAAACAAGTTTTAAACTTGGGATAAAGTGACTAAAATATTAATAGGATTGTAGAATAAATTGGAATATTTAACATTTTTTAAATCAGTTTATCAAAATAACTTGACTCTCGAAATGAGTGCGCTAGAAGCGGTGTACAGACTAAGCAAAAATATTACATGAAGATAAGATTGAGAAGGTTGCTTGTTTACTTATAGTGTTTGGGGTTCTGTTAAATGTTTCTTCCCGATTGATTTTAATTTACACTTGTGAGAGTAAAGGAATGAAAGGGTACAAAGGGGAGATAACATATGTCTGAACATTTACTACATACAAGCCAAATATATGGTATAATTACATTGTAAAGAACGCATCTTCCTCTAAGCACTTAGTGTATATGTAACCTTCCGGCACTGTATATAGTATTTTAAATGTTTATGTACTCGACGGTTTTCATGTTTCTTTCAATCCAAGACGGTTGTAGATTCTTCAATTATTGTTGAGGTTTAAGAAATATTGGTCAACCTATAATTGATATTCAATCACAGTTTCTTGTAAAGTATTTTGTCTGAGCATGCTACTGCCCAGCCATTAGGAAACATTAATTTACTTAAGAAAACTGTCAGACTGAAGATAAAAACCTAAGATGTATCCCAATTTCATCGTCTAGCGAGAGAAGTAAACAACTTTAAACTATATAAAACAATATCAACTTAAAATTATTAAATGTATTTTTAAATTTATAATTGGAAAATTATAGGATAGGATATTTTGTAATTTATCACTCTAAACTTTTTTTTCAGAAGTGAGTTTCTGAATTTTTACATTTATTTATTATTGTGTAAATGCTATTACAAGTTTGTTTGGATTTGTGATAAACAACAAATTTGTGATACATCAAAAGTCAGGAAATAATGTTGCTGAATTTATTCATTCTTAAGCAGATGTAATATATTTAAATATATTTTGAATAAAATAGCGGTATTATTTTGCAATAAATTTAAATTTCTAACATCAGGCCATGTTATTATGGTCTTGCGATTTATTTCTTAGAATTTGTTGATTGCCTATGATAATGATTATTCAGTTAATTTGTTTACTAGTTAATAGAAAGTTAGTAAATATTAAATAATTTATCTTGTTTACAGGGTCCCGGTGGGTGGAGATGACGGCGGAGACATGGCCTTTAAGTCCTCCCAAAGGGGAGGCGAAAAGGAGTTATGATCAAGAGCATGCCCAGATGGAGGCATGGCTTGATGACCATACCGACTTTGTGCATGATTACTTTATTAGGTTAGTGCTTATTATATACATTATTATATATAAATTTGCATTCACTAAAAACAAAAAGGTTCTTTGCGCCTATGGAGCTTCATAGGAGCATTAAAACAGATCATTTGTCCCTTCTTGATGGTGTCGGGAATCAAATATCTTGTAATAGAAATGTTCCAGCAAGATTTTATACCCATACTTCGCCAAACTTCACTTGATTTGCTCTAGAAAGTGTGGTGCTTATTCTTCGTATTTTGGCACCACAACTAAAAAAAAAAAATCTCGTGTGAAACAGTCACACAACTTTCTCTTGCTCATGTTGATACTATTATAGGGTAAAGCTTGGAGAGATGACGCACATTTCAAAGTTATGCCCTGTATCAAAATATAGGAGATATATTGAAGAGTTCAAAACATATGTCAACTACTATTATTTGCAAAAAAATAAAGACATTCTCATTTATTCCAAAAACAAAATACAAATACACTACATTTGGCCGTCTCTCCTAGTATGGTAGGATAGATGCCGCACCATAGGTAGGAGACCTCTCCTCTGTGAAGGTAATATGGCTGATCGACATGAAACTTGGTAAACATTATGTCTGCAAGTCCAACTTTAACGACAGCAGGAAATCTTTGATTTCAATTGCAATTAATATAGTATATAAAAAAATAAAATATTTACTAAGCGTTATGAAAATTCACGAAAACACACTTGAAGCGTATAAGTGTTCCTAGAACACAGAAGAACACACAAAATAACTGAAGAATTTTGCAATATGTTCGCTTCTGATCTCTCTACTCCTGGACTAACTTCCATGACGCCACGTGGTGGCAAACAAGAGAAGTAAAGCCTGCGTCTTCTCTCCTACCGCGTCATCTCTCCTAGCTTTACCCTGTATAAAATGATAAATTTAATTTAAACTTCAAAGTTTGCTCATTTGTCGTCACATAAATATAGAGGTAGTGGGTGTGAGAGATGAATAGGGAAATGAAGAGAGCGCCAAATAGAATTACTCCCATATATTTGCATTTTAACACCAGAAATTCCACAAAAGTATCAATTTTTTTGTTGTTTTTTTAATAATGCTCCGAATAAAGGTGATAAGTTTTACATCTGGGCAATTATCATCCAGGTTAAAAGAAAATTATTCTATATGTTTTCCACATAATTCCAAAAACAGTCAAAAAAAGATATTTCCAAAACATATTATTAGTATGGTGATTCCAGTCTTCATATTTGGAATTCTAGCTGTGGCGCTAGTATATATTAATATTATGTAGGTGGTATACTATACATTTAATTGAAATAGTATTTTAGAAGAAAGGCTTTACGTTACCATTTCCCCCAGAACTCCCAAAAAATCAATTTTGAAGGAGAAATGTTTCAAATAAAAATGGTAGATATAAATGTATGTAGATTATTATTAATGATAGGTGCCCGAAGTCGCGGTATCTAAGCCAGTGTGTATCTTATCCCCTTCCCCAAACGTTCCTGAGAAGCCTCCCACAGTAATATACCGGTCTGACTACATTCAGGTAGTCAGATACTTAAGGATATCTTTAATCTCCAACTCCCCCAAGCATTGCCTTAAGAGTGTTCCCGCCCAAACATGCGGAACCTCGTATTAGTGAAACACGATCTAAGTAATGGTACACCATTTTCCTGACTTCCTTGTCGTCCTGACACAAAGGTAAAAAAAGGCTGGCCACCCAAGCATATTCCAGTCAATACCTCTAACAGGACTCTCAAGTGTATCGTGCTCAGAGAGAGAGAGAGAAGATACTTTAATTCCCTTTGTCTTATACATAAATCTTTTAGCCTGGAGACACCCGTCTGTAACCCTCCAATGCTTCAGCAATTCCTTATTCCTCTACTGTTTCACTTCTTTATCGCAAAATTGCTTGGTGGCGGCTATTGTTGACTCGGAACCACAAAACTGTAATGAGGATTCCACCTTAGCCAATTCTTCTGCGCTCTCATTGCCCTTTATCTTTACAATTCTGAGTAACCAGAAGAGCTGTACCATGCTCCCCTGAACGAAGCCATTAAGTCTTCTCCGACATTTGTCCACTAATTTATGGCTCCAACAGGGCTTATTTAAAGCCTTTAGTGCAGTTTGACTATCAGAGAATATACTCACCTCTTTCTCCTTGCTACCCATCCAAGCAGCAGCATCATCTCAGCTTGGAAAATAGTAGCCACACCCCTTCATTTATACAGCCCCTGTAGCCAAGCTCCTGCTCCAGACAGACCAGTTTCATTCTGACGAGCCACCAGAGTAATAGCAGTTAATGCCATTACTTTCCTCCATAATCCCTCCCCCATACCACAAATATGACCTCTTCTGAAAGTTTTTATCTATTCTCCTTTCCATCTCATTTTGAGATGACCTTTCATGCCTCCCCTACAAAAATGTTGAGATTCCAGTGCTAATAATACTTCCAACGACGGTGTCGATGTTGTCCTCATTCACCCGTTATGTCCAAACAGCCATGCGTTGTTCTTCCTGACATTTTTCCCTGTTTGTACAATCGGCCACCATACAAATGGTGCGTAGATTATCCTAGGCTTGATAAATTGCTCAAAAATCCAGTGTAAGCCTGTCAGCCTCAAACCCATGTCTCTTACACTGCCAGAAGATCTTCTGGGCCTTCGTATTAAAACATACTCAGTATAGGAGTGTCAATTCAATTTATTGTTAATGAGAACCCCCAAGATATATAACTTCCTTACCCAAACTCTAGTCCTTACCGAAGAGCTTAGGCATTCTGAACCTTTATAATTTCTTCCTCACAGTAAATAAAACTACAGAAGTGTTATCCAAATTTACGGACAAGCCTCTTGCACCAGTTCTCCACGTGTATGGTTGCCGACTACATTAGGCAGTTGTCTATGTAAGTAGATAGTGTACGAATTTTAAATAAAATCGATAGAGTCGTTTTCGAGAAAATGCAGAAAACTGAAAAAAATAAATTTCATTAAGGCGCATATCCGGTTGATGGATTTTGCCCGAAACCGTGCCGGTTGCTTCCTGCAACTTTACGTTACACACGCGCACCATTCGCTAAAAACATATTTTTCGTACTCAGGGGACCTCAAAACATGTATTTCATGTGAAAACTTAATTTAGAAAATTTGACACCATCGAAATGCTTACTTCTTACCAGGGATAAAAGCCAGTAAAAAAACCAATGTGTAGGATAAAATTTAAAGACCTAGCGATTAATTAGTAGATAAACGAGATACCTCAAAGCTTTTTTTAAAGGCCTTTAAAAAGTTATGGCATTTTAGGACAAGTGTATTCTCTTAACTAAGAATTGTGTGAAAAATTTCATTGTAATATAGACGAAAATGATTTTATATCCACAGTTTATCACAATTCTTAGAACTTTATAAACACCCTTCGTAACTAGCGTGCATATTAATACTGCAATTAGTTTTACTATATATATTCGAAACTCCACTATTTTCTTATGATAATTATTCAAAGTACTCATCTCGTCTTCGCGTAGAAACTTTTGAGTTTTCTATTTGATTTCATGTGTTAAGAAATATATAGTATTTCACTTCATATTTGTTAAGAAATATAATAACAAGTAATAAGTCAGGTCTTCGTCTTTTACAATTTATCTGAAAATTTTCCTACTTCCTTAATTGTTATTCTTATGAATACAAACATTAAAAAAAAAAATGTATAATGTAATTACTCTTGTTTCATATATTAAATAATCACAAGGACTAATAAAAGATTAGGCAATATTTTTATTATCTTTGAAGTGGTTTTATGACATTTCTTTATTGTCAGAATTGCGTCATTTCGACCTTTATAATTTTTCCTTCATTCTATCAATAAGTTCTTCATTGAGTGGCAATCCATTTTTGATTTATGTACAAACTTTAATAGTAATGTTAGTTGTTTTTTTTTTTTTTATATTAATTAATTTTGTAATTATATTAAAAATTTTATTGCGTATCTTTTAAAAAATTACAATCTATTCAGTTTGATTTATTTATTATGTTTATTGTGTTTTAAAAATAAAGATGTGTAATGTGTGAGGTAATGAAAGACTCTTCCATTTACCTAGCCCATAGGCAGCTGCGAATTTGTACTTATGTTCACGGAGGATTTACTTGTTAAATCGACATAAATCATTGCATGAGTGCCTCTTTCGATTTACCACTAAATATAATATACGTAAAATGTCTTTTGAGGACAGAAGTACCATGTTAGAATATAAATAATCCAGAAGTATAGTTACAATAAAATAATCCAATCTGAAACAGCTACTCACATGACTTTCTCTTATTTCCGTTAAATTTTAATTAACAAATAATTACAGAGATTGTAGTTGTTCATTTACCCGAATGTAACTACATTGTATGGCAGCACCATCTTTCATTCTTAATCGCAAATTGAAAGTTAAGCATAACTTTTAGATTCTCAGTATCTCCTAAAATCTACTTTTTACTTGGAAAAGTTTCATAAAAAAAGAACTGGTGTGAAACACTCACACAACTTTCTCTTACTCCAGTTCTCAAAATTATAATTGACAGATTTTATAGTTAGCGTAGCAAATTTATTAAAAAAACTGTTCAGTAAAAGCGCACTTCCTGTTTACTCATTTTCTAGAAACTCGGGATTTTGGCCATCTATTTATTTCTAATTAGTTTTGTTTGGATGATAGAATTGTATAATCCTATGATAGCACTTTAGACAAAAACATAACCCCACCTCTCCCCTAAAAGTGCCCTTAAATGAATTTTCCCAGAGAAATGTTTTATTTAAAAGTTGTACACCTTTGTATATGTAGTTTATATAGGAAGTTTCAAGAAAATCGCCGGAGCCAATTTTTGAGAAAATCGCGAAAAAGTGAAAAAAAAAAATCATTTAGTAAAGTGGTAAATTTAAACGCACTTCCGGTCATCCGATTTTTTTCAAACTCGGAATTTCAACAACATATTTAATTCTAATTAACATTATTTAGATGACAGAATTGTATGGTAAACTGAAATAACACTTTAAAGGTAAACCTAACCCTAACCCACCCCTTCTCCAAAACTGCCCTTAAATGAATTTTCCCGGAGAAATTGTTTCAAATAAAAGTTGTAGCTCCTTGTTGTTATAGTTGATATACCAAGTTTTAACAAAAATCATCGGAGTCATTTTTGAGAAAAACGCAAAATAGTGAAAAAAAAAAACTTGTAAAGTGGTACTTCCGGTTGAGGAATTTTGACAGATGACCCACTGTCGGATCCCATGGTGATATCTAAACGGAATATCAAGTTTGAACTTCCTACGATTTTTCGTTTATGAGCTATGCTGTTCACATTCACACACACACACACACACACATAGAGTCCATTTGCTAAAAACCACTTTTTTGGACTCAGGGGACCTCAAAACGGATATTTCCGGTGAAAACTCTATATCGAAAATTTGACACGATTACAATACTTCCTCTTACTAGGAGTAAGAGAAAGTAAAAGATACGCTTAAATCTGTCCAGATATCTTCAGACTTAATGAAAATGTTTGAAACTTTAAGAACTTTTAAAACTTAAAACCTTAACTTTAAGAACTTTAAAAACTTAACTTTAAGACTTTAAGAAACTTAAAAAAAGACAAAAGAAGTAGTAACGTAATTCCTGAAAAAGTCGCAATTTGCGTTTAACCGATTTTCTTCACACATAGAATTTTATCAGTGTATTTAAAGACTGTAAACAATTAATAGATGGTGGAACCGAGAACATTGCATAAAAGAGGTATTTTAGAGGAAAGCTTAACTTTGCCGACCCCTTCAAAAACCATTCATTGTGGAAAAAATCCTTCAACTAAAATTAATGATCCTATGTATTTATTTAGTATCCGCAGATTAAAGAAAATCCTTTGATCCGTATTCAAGAAAATCGCGAAAAATTGACTAAACCTATCCGTAAAGGAGTTATTTCTATAATCGGAATAACTTGTTCGAGCTTCCAGTAATAAATAAATCTAGAATAAATTTATTTACAAATAAAGTCATAAAAACAATACAACTAAAAGAAAGAGGTTTCAGAGGCTCCTGTGCCTATATACACTCTACTAGCTTGTCTATTTACACATATTAAAATATACATTAATAAGGAAAATGTTATATATTTAAAACAAAAATAAAGCAGAATGTGCTTAAGCCTCTTAGTGTATATTTTTTATAATTAAAAGAATTCAGATTGTAGTTAACAATGTTTGTTATCATAGGCACTATTTTCATAAGAGGTGATGAATTTTTGTGTACGATTTGTAAATAAAATTTGATACGCTGGCAACGTCAAGTGTAGCATGCATATAATCGGTAGGTGTCCATCTGTGAAAGGATCCAATCAATCTGAGACATTTGTTTTGGATTCTTTGTAATTTTCCACAATAATTAGTGGGACAAGTGTTTGTCAGGAGCTGCATATAATATAATAAACACAGATAGTATATTTTTTTGTTATTCAGAAAATTCGGAGTATTTCTGTTTAAGAGTGGAAATAGGGGCTGCTGCTCATGATGAACATCCAGTGATTCATTGTTTTGGAGGAGATATTTTGGGCTTACACACACACATAAGACCAATAACTAAAAACATTTTGTTGATATTCAGGGAACTTCAAAGACGGGCATTTCCAGTTAATTATCATAAAAATTATATGTTTTCCTACTATTGAATATGGAAAATTATCCCAGAAACGAAAATTGCGGAAATCTGTAATTCAAAATTAGATTTGGATTTGATTTCTCAAGAAATGTTTTCTCTGCTTGATATCTGCCAAAAGCGGGTCAGTTGTTTGAGCGACAAACTAATGTCAGAGAATCATAAAAACAATCGGAGAACTACAATCTATGAGTCATTTGCTAAAGATTTATTCTGCTTCTGGTCATATTTCAAGAAAGACTGGGGCAGACATTTTGCTCAATGAGCAATTGAATCGATTCGATTGATGGAAAGCGGTCTCTGACGATTTCTCCCCTATGGTCGTCAGTTTCCACCTATTTCAGCCAAGATTATCTCCTTATTCAAGTAGGAGGACTGACTTCACCAAATCATATTGAAGTTGAGATTTCAATAAATATGAACAAGACCTAGTTAAATTCCAAATTTTAATAACTATAAGTACAATTAGAATTGTATATACAATACTTTAAATATTAAAGTATATACACCAAACTTCTAAATAAAAAATCTTATTTATATTTTGGTATGCCATAATGATGTAAACATTTCTTTATTATGAAAGTTCCAATTGCATTCAAGTAGATAATTACATCACTACCCATTGTGTTTAACTGTCACAAAAATTAATGACACATATGTCTGTTTAATTAAAGATTACATCCGTTTTATTTATTATTTTATGTCATCGCCTATTTCTTTCAATCTATCTATAAACAGATACAGTATTCTAGAACATTGTTGTATTTAAATTGTAAGATTCTTTAGTTATATTTTAAGTTAGATAACTATTTAGCTTGTAAATTTATAAACATTTTTACATTTGGCATATTTCAAAAAAACAGATTGCATTTATAAACAAGTTTGTTGTATTGTTTATAACATTTTGTAAATATTTCACTTTTTTATAAGCTTTATAATCCTTGTCTTATTATATTGGTTTGATAGCTGGAAAAACTACTCTATGTTAACGTTGAATTAAGTTTTGATATTGTTTCAATATACCATCAACAGAATCATTCGTTTTAAGAATTTAATTCAGATTGTATCTGTTGTCATTTTGGGATTCCATATCAAACAGTATCAATCAAACAATAAATCAAATCAGAATTAATCAAACAGTATAGTGAATAAACAATCTTATTAATTCATTGAATGAATGAATAAATTGATTTATTTCATAAAATTATATACAAAATTGTGTACATTATTTTACAGAATATAGAGAGCAGCTAGTAAAATAGCTTTATTCTCCACTAAATGGCAACAGACAGTAGATTTAACTGGTTATATTATTGAGGGAAAAAATGTACAAAAAAAACTCTACATGCAATGCATACATGTATTATTTGTTTTAAGTGTTACTTTTCAGATTTAATTTTATTGTTATTTCTTTTAATATAATCAAACATTACAAGTGGTGACGAAAATTAAAAATAATGAACAATGAAGCCAAGAAATATTCAAAAAAAAGAGGAAGAATTATCAGATATGAATGTTTTATTGGTTAAATTAAAACATGGTCAGAATAGATAAAAAAAATTAATGAGACAAACTGCAAGGCATATACTACACAAAATGATTGCATTTTGCAATTTACGAACTCGAATGTATAAATAAAAAACAATTTTTTTTAAATCAGAACAGCATGAATTGCAGGAAGAGAAAGTTGTGTGATAGTACCTCCTACAGTTGTATGAGAAAGTAAAGCGAAATACTATATTGTAACTTTCTGGGATTAATGATTTCCAATTCCTTATTAACTGAAATAAAGATCATTCATATTGCAACGTTTAAATTCTATAGTTAGAAGGAAGTATTATCATATTTGTTAACTATGCCTAATTACTATAACAATAAAATGGAACTAATCTTCTATATAATAAAAAACAGTAAATAACTAAAGTAAAGTGGTATAAAGTTTGTTTATACAATGTTGCGTAAATAATTATATATGTGGAAATTATCAAGGAGATATATTTTTAATTTACATAACAAGATGTATTAAAGTTGTGTTAATATGTGCAACCTGCTGCTGGTCTTTATTGTTGATGTGGCGTTTAATACAAATTGTTTTTTGTTTTTTTTGTTAATGATTTCTGTTTTGTTGTGGTGAATAAATTTTCATCACAATTATTTTCTATCTATTTATATTTAAATTATTTTATTGTTAAACCTTTATGAAACAAATAACATCTATTCATTGATTCTAAAATAAATTCATTATTCTTTAGTTTTCCATTTGAAAATTTTTCATGCTATCATTTGATTTTCTTCATATTGCCTTAGGTGACTGGCCTATACCTTTAAATTATTATAAAATAATACGCAGTAAAGTGACTCATTCAAAATTTAGATGATCAAATAAATATTGTAAACAGACTTTATAAAAATAAAAATAAAAAAATTGGGTGGGTGTTTATCACATAATCAGATAAGAAATGACAAGAAGAGAGAGTATGTGAATACTTGATTGATTGATTGATATAATTTCGATTTAATTTTTAGATAATTATTAGTGTACTAATGGCCGTTATTATCTAATATTTAATATAAATCATAAACAAAATTCTAATATTATTTTTATAGATTCTATGATAATGCCTTTTTATTATTTTCTCTTTCTCTGTAAGAAAAAGCATTGTGATTGATTAAAATTTCCTAAATTGAGTTTTGAGTCGATTGTTGAACGGAATGGCTCCTCAAATAAAGAAATATACCGAAGAATTGGCAGTGCAAAGAGTGCTATTGGAATGCTAAAATTGGTTTTGTGGAGTAGCAATATTCCGAACCATATGAAAAAGAAAATTTATAACAGAACTGTGGAAAGAATGTTATACGGAACAGAAATATGGACCCTATCTGAAGCTTACAGGCGTGGAGACTCCTTGCATCTGAGATGGATTTTTGGAGGAGATCTGCTAGAGTTTAGAAATTGGAAAGGAGAAGGAATGTAGAATTAAGGGAGATGATGCAAAGTAGGGTACAATGTTCAGGAGCGGATAGAGAAGAGAAGGTTGTGCTGGTTTGGACATGTATTTAGGATGGAGGTGAAAGGGTAGCGAAGCAGATGATTGAATGGGAAGTGGATCGCAGGAGAAAGAAAGGGCGACCCAGGAAAACTTGGTTACATCTCACTTAAACTCTCAGTGGAAATGGACTTTGTGCAAAGGATTCAATCGAGGAATTCTTGCTGTTTGAGACACGAAAAGAACTCTTTGTGAGTGTATGAATATGTGAAAACAATATCTTAAAACACGAAAAACTAGCAGGAACTTCAAATTTGATATACCGCTTAGGCTTCACCAGATCTGATACAAAGGTCCCGGTCAAAAAATTGCGACGTCGTTCTTGTAAATGGCTCCAGCAATTTTCTATAAATGTCGGCTTTTAAGTACAAAATTCTAGGAAAATTGATTTTTGTTCTAGGAGAACTTTAACATTGCGACTTCCTCCAAATTACTTTCACTTCAGCAAATTGAACGGTTCTATTAACTTTGTAATTTTAAAGTTCATTCATAAGATTTCCAAGTTTGAAGAAAATCGCTTAGTCAAAAAGGCGATTTTGCTGTGTAAAGGTTTCGTAAGTTTTTCATGGTTTTATTTAAAACAGTTCTAAGATTTTTCTTTAAACCTGAAATTATCATTCGATTTATATAAACCTAATCATTTGTATTTGAAACACTTTTCTTAAAAATAAATTTATTTTAGGGGGGATGAACCATAGGGATCTCTGTTTTGGATGTTAGAGAATTGGCCGGCCATTTAAATAAGTATGGCTTCTTATCTATAATTTATCAAGCTTCGAATTTGTTAGGCACCTCGTTGTTAGGATACATGGTAGGTTATATATGTTGTTTTCTATGTATAGCTCAGCATAACTTAGTTATGGAAATGGCCGCTACACTCCGCCCATTGCCAAAGCTTTCTAGTAGATGTAACATCATTTAATTCCGCCTACAGGTTTCACAACTAAGTTGCCAAGCTATATTTAGTGGGAAATAGGGTTCAGGAATCATCAAGCATAATCAATTGAGGGATATATGATGATGAGAGTGTGGCATGTTCATGTATTCTATTTATCCCAATTGTCTTTGAAGAAGTCTTAGTTGTAGGAGCCTTTTAACTGTTTTTTTTTTTGTTTTGTTTTTTTAGTTTAATTCGTTCCATTTTCATTTTGCTTTTCATTAATAATTTTACTAGTGAGTGAGCTCCATTGTTTGTACAATAAACTACAAAGAGTGTGTCTCAGTAAACTTTTTATTTATAATATATTGTGACAGAACTATTCTTAAGCCAAGTATTATTAATAAATGTGAATACTATTTTTGGGTCAAGAGTAGCCCTGAGAATTCTCCGCCGTCGCCGGGCTTTCTGTTTAAATAAATGTTCTGTTTTTTTTTTATATCTGTTTTTCCATTTAGATTAACACTTTTTTTTTTTTTACAAAAATAAATTAAAAATAATAATCTTTTTCTATTTATTGTTTAAGTAACTTGGCAGCCAAAACATTTTATCATAAGGATTATATATTTAAACTACTTCTAATATAATTATTTGTGTTTATAAAAAACACATGGGTTTTAGTTCGGATTTTGAACTCATGTGACGTCATTGATAGTCTCCAAATTCTGCCAAACTTGATGAAGAAACCTTTTTTTTTTTGGGCACCCAGCCCAGATTATATACCGTTGATCATCATTTAAAAAGAAAAAGAATGCATATATTTATATATGTATACTGTATATAGAACAGAGATTGTGTTTTAAAATGTTTATTTATTAATTGCTTTAGTATGTGTGTATGTGTGATTCAGGTTGATTGAATGGGATTAGTATATCAAAGCCCTCTGTAAAATGGAATAAAATCAACTCACAACTTCTTTTTTTTTCCAATGTTCTTGAATGCAAAGTGACTTTTGTATTATGACAAAGGAGTAGTTCACAACTCTGGTGAGGGTGTTTTTATTAAAACAACAAAGCGATGGATCTTTTTTTATTCCTAAATGAAAGATATATCTGAATTTTCTACATTGCCTCCAAAAATTACGAAGCAACCAAAATTATTTTAATTTCTTTTTTCTTTTAAATTCATGAAGTTTGGCTTGTCTAAAATACTCATTGGATATACCGAAAGGTGTCATGGAAAAATATTTTAAATGGCGTCCATACATAAAAAAAAGATTTGGAACCCCTGTTTTGATACTTATATCTGAAGAGAGCCTATAAAGCCAACACAGTGCATTGCGACCAAGGTCAATTGTTGCTGCCTGGAGTTGCCTATAGATGTGCTAGGCCCAAGCTCTATGAAATAAGCCTGGAGTTGCCTATAGATGTGCTCTAGACTCTATGAATTAAGTATATTCCCATATTTTATCTATGTATGTAAGCGTCCCTTTTTATTGTAAAGTTTACTTGTATAATCTTAAATTATCAAAATAAAAAAACTGGCCGTTTACTTACTAATTGTAAAATGGTATATTCTTTATTATTCTTACACAACATTAGTAGAACTCAGATTAGTTTATGAATCTAGCTTTTTAATTAGTAAGATCTTGATTAATATTTCAGGCTCCTTTCACGGTCCTTTTATGGCCTCTTAGAAGACCTGTAAGTGCCATGGTTGAAAAGGGCTTTGAGACTATTGAAAGTAGTTCTTAGATATTTTAATAGCTTTGTTGTTTTAATAGAAAGTAGTACTTAAATATATATAATTATATTATTATTATATTAACTGATATTGTTATTGATATTTATTGTTACAGGAAGGCGACCCGTCAAATGGTCGATTCTTGGTTAGTTAGTCATGCTTCACCAGGTGGTCCTTCCTGTTGTCCGGATGGGCCGGCCACTCCATGTCCAACTTCTCGTGCTTCCTCCGGTGCTGCTACACCTGTTCGTAAAGTATCTGCACATGAATTCGAAAAGGGTGGCCTACTTAAACCGATGGTAACCACTGTAGATGGCACACCAACCTTTCTATCAGTAAGTCCACCGCAGTCTGCATCACCAATTGCCACAGCTGTGAATCAGGCTGATCAGAATAACTGTAGGAAATCATGGCATGAACTTCGAAGTCTTGACGAAAAGGAGCTTATATTTGAATTGGTATGATTATAATGATCTATCTTTTTAAATACTCATCAAATTTCTTAACCTTTACGAAATCATGGAAGACTATTCTTGTTAAAATAAAAGGGCAAAACACTAAAGTCATTAAAGTAAGTAAGCACATTACAAATATTGCACTTGGATGAAAATTTGGAGGTCCGAATAGCGCGTTTCCTTTACAGCCAGCAGCGACCATGATTGCGAAGGCCAGAATGTGGCCATGGGAATCGCAGCTTGCTGCCCAAGAAACACTGCCGTCTGGCAGTTGTTGGCCTTTCATGAGCGTTTGTTGTGCCAAGGATTTAGTTTTGATTAGAATTAAGGATTTTATTAATTAATGTATATAATCACATAACACCAAACTAAAATTAATTACCAACTATTGAAATAAATTTTAAAAGGCCTACTTTTTAGCATTTTAACGTAAACTTTAAGACGTTACTTCACATAACTCGCAGTTGCATTTTTCCAAAATGAAGCATTACACTTCATTTGGGCCATTGTTCCCAATTTAATTGGTCGCGCTCCTTTGAACCAATTATTTTCGTATCTCAAAATTTATGGAATTCAAAATAATATTGTTTCCTGTTCTTTATTCAAGGAATATGTTAAAACTGTTTTAATGTAAATTTGAGATTGAATATTAAATCTGAACAAAGTAAACATTCAAGATTGATTTGATATTTATAAATTTTGGTATTCTTTCTATGAATTATGTGCTATGTAAGTTGTTCTGTGCTATATAACTGATGCTCAGTGTGACCTGTTTAAGTTTTTAATGTATTCTTAACTTAATTTTGTATGTTAGGTATATTCATGTAAATAGAGAGGTAGGTTTTATATAAAACATTCAACCTTGTGGAGTGGATGTTAATCTACCAATGAACTGCTCCTGAGGCGGTATTGCTAGTTGAAAACTAAGCACGAGTAGCGCAGCAGTTGAAAGCCTGGTTCAGTGGCTAGCCGAAATGCAGAAATGAGTGCGATTTTTTCTCTCTGTGTCATAGATTTATAAGTGCATACGTAAAACTTTTTTGGTTTTTGGTCGTAAAGCCTTTGTGCAAAAATAAACATTGTACTCAAACACAGATATATTTTTAATTCTGGAATCTAATGACTTTCCAATTAGTTTTGAATGTACACATTACCAATAGATGTTGAAAGGGTAAATTTGGCAGATTTTTGAAAAATGACTAATTTCAATGAAAATTTTTGCATACGAATTTATCACTTGGGCGAATCGGATCCTCTGAAGATATATTTGATTTCTGAACAAAGGGAGTCCACCATTTTTAACAAAGATTCTTAGAAAAAGTGAAATTAGTAAGCTAACGATAGCTAGCTCTGACTTCATAATTAATTAAAACTTTTGGCTAATTAGTAATTTTTTTTTTTTTAATTTTTAAGGTCAAGGATATCTGCAATGAATTGGAAGTGAAGTCATTATGCCATAAAATCTTACAAAATGTTGGTACACTATTAAATGCTGATCGTGGATCTTTATTTCTGGTACAAGGTGAAAGACCTCATCCCACTTCATCTGGTAATATCCGACCTGTTGGCTGTCTTCACCCGCAAGATACAACACCTCCCACACCTCCACATACTCCACAACCTTCAGGCTGTCATTCTAGGTAAATATTTATTTTCCTTGTCTAAGCTTGTTTTTTATTTTTTTTTATTTATCAAGTAAGAGGTAGGAAAAAAAACTTGCCATTTTGACATTTATTAGTTTGATAAAATAAAACTAGACCTCTCTCTCGTTCTTGTCTCAAATTATCTAATAAAGTTCAATGTTGTCTCATTCAATTAATCTTCATCACGTAATCTCATTTCCTGATGGCTGTGGACTCATCGCTTAAAGGCAGGATTACAAGATCGTTGAGCTCTGCTCTTTCCTCGCTCATCTTATTGTTAATGCTTCGTTTAGAATAGACATTCAAAGAACGAAATCAGTCATTATTAGAGCTGACATTTCAAATTTAATGATTGTGGCATTGGCACTGTTGTTGCCAAAATGCGTTAATGAAATAAATAATGAATTCTCTTCTAAACTCTAATATTACACTCACATATTTAAAAACTTTTGATCTATTATATTTAGATTTTATGATTAGTAAGATGAATTCCTCTAACTTATAGGTTCCAGTTATAAATTTCTTTTGATATTAATTAGATGCAATCGCATCTGCCACATCTATTTATCAATGGTATTGTCCCTTATTAACGACAAAACAATTGTTCTCAAAATGTTCATCAGAAATTTCGTTTCGCTTAATATTAAAGATAAAAAAGAAAAGGACATTGCGTTCAACCGTAGTTCAGCCGTGCAAGACTCTACATTAGATTCGGATCTGAAAATTAATCAAAAAGGTTTCTATTTATTTCAAAATTATTACTTGCTTATAGCGTATTATAGGCAAAACTTGTTCATCACCAAAAAACGTTTCATAGAAGAATAAGCACTCTCTCTCATTTTACATATTGTACACTTTACTACATCCATGTGCTGCAAAAACTTACATCCAAGGAGCCATAATTTAAATCACGATACATTGACTTTTTATGCTCATACATCTGAGCTGCTGCTATCGTGTCAGATTTTCGAAATTGAGTTTTCGTTGTATATATACTAGTTTCTAAAAGCAAAATTTTTCCTACTTGAAGATATTAAAACCTATTTTTTCTGTTAAAAATTCGAAGATTTGACGATAGTAATAACTTTTTTTCTTTTTTTTTTTTTAATAACAGTATGTGAAAGTAATATATCTGTAGCTACTGTTTTTGTCTTAGAAGAATTCACTAGACAGACACAGCTCTGGTATTGTATCATGATATTTTTAATGACGTAATTAGTATGCGTTTTTATAAACCGTCTATAAAGTATGTAAAATATGTTTAAAAAAAAAAAAAGAAGAAATGTTTGAAGTAAATTAATGTAGAAAAGTAATTAAAATATGCAAAATTCTTGAAAACGTTATTTTGATATAAATACGCCGTTTGTTTATAGGGACCCAGGTGTACTTTTCATTTTAAACTGAAAACTGCATTCTTAAATAAATGGAATAGTAGATACGATTGTAAATTATTTTTTTCTCAAAATTAAATCGCAATTTTTATATTTTGTTTTTACATAGTTCATTTATTGTTGAATCTTTTACCTTTTTTCATTTTGAACATCTTTATTTTTTCTCTGAATTTTTAACGTATCTATTTTTCTCTTTGTAGATGTTTAGTATCGAAACTATTCGATGTCTGTTCAAGATCCACTTTACAGGAAATGGAATGTAAAGAAGAAATTCGAATACCATGGGGTACTGGTATTGTAGGTTTTGTAGCGGAAACTGGTGAACCTGTTAACATACCTGATGCATATAAGGTGTCTTTTTATTTCCTTTTTTTTTTAATTATGGCCATAATAAAATTTTAATTCATTTAAAAATGAAAAAAAAATCTAATGTATCTTTGTATTTATTAGGATGAAAGGTTTAATCAAGATGTCGACGCCAGGACTGGTTACAAAACTAGGTCTCTTCTTTGTATGCCGATTAAAGATCTCAATGGGGATGTAATTGGAGTTGCCCAAGTAAGTTTATATTATTTATAATGTTATAGTATTTATATATATATATATGATTACATTTTGAGAAATCTCTACATTTCTCAACTTCTAAATTTATTCCAGGTTATTAATAAACAGGGTGATACTCATTTTACAAGTAATGATGAGAAAATATTTAGTAGTTACCTGCAATTCTGTGGTATTGGTCTCAGGAATGCACAACTTTATGAAAAAAGTCAACTTGAAGTTAAAAGGAATCAGGTAACATTTAAAAAATTATTGATTTGCTAGATGATTGTGAGTCTTTTGTTAAGTTACTTGTTAATCATATCCATGAAGTTATATTTTTGATTGAGAATAGTTTAAGCAGAAATAGAATTTGCTTAATTATAAGAATTAAATTGCATAATTTTACAAGCTTAAAAGTTATTAAAAATGTCTTATATATATATATATATGTGAAAGTGACGGATAATGTATATATATATATATATATGTATTATATATACAATATACAATATATATATACAATATATATATATTGTAATTTGTCTTTCCTCCATGCTCATATATCAGAATATAACTTCAAAAGGAAGAGTTTTAACCCTGAAAAATTTTGGGATTGCCAGATTTTACATTCTAGAACTGTTCTGTTGGCGGAAGTAATGATTGCTTAACTTATCATAACACGGCTTATCCGAAAAGCTATTTAATCGGATGTGATCACGTTTACTCCATCTTGATGAATTGATTTGTTTTTTGAGCTGTATTCTAAGACAGGAGGAAGCGTAAAGGCTTTCCAATGAAGCCTCCCGGAAGATGCCGATCATCATCCACAAAGAGACAATCAAACATATCATCTATTGCCGCTGCTTGAAGAGCCACAGTATACAAACGACTTGAAAATTTACAACAGAAAAGCGGTAGAGAAGAATGAGAGAGTGTAAAGGAAGCCCTTCGAATTTTTCTCTAGGCTAGTTTTAGTATTTTTACCATGGTAGAACCCTATATCGCTTTTAGGCTTCTGCAGAAGTCTTTTAAGCACTTACGTATGTTCATGTGGTTTTCTTACCTATCTCACTTCCAGTATTTCTGGACAAAAGAGTCACCTGTGAACCTGAAGATAGCAATTACACCCGAGAAACAATGGCAAAATTCCTAGATCAAGAGAAAAGAAGTTTCATTCTTGAAACTTCAGGATATCCAATTTTAAAGTTTAGTTATTCAACCTTGACATCTTCATCTAACCTAACTATTAAACCATTCAGCAGGATCTTCCAATAGCATTGAAGATAATAGCATATTGAAGACCAATAGCATTTGATCTTCAAAAAGAATTGGATCTCAAAAACATGAAATTCTGGCAATCCTAAACATATTGCATGCCAAAATTTGTTCTGTTTTGTTTTTTAAGCAATATTTTATGTTGATAATGAATCTGTTTCTCTATCCTTCTCTAGTCTCTCCTGGAAATTCTTGTGTGAGTTTATAATTTAGAGAGGATGTGCTTAGTCTCTCGTAAACACACAAGTAGTTTAATTTATATCGTTTTTTTTTTCTTATCTGACTTGGATTATTAGAAATTATTGCATCTGATTAGATAATTATCTTTATTTATTTTTCAGTTTTTTTCCTTGTAGAAACCATCTTTTTATGTAATAGATGTATGCCTTTCCTCTGAATGCGGTATGAAGCATTTCTGTTTGTTTTAATTAGAGCGGGAAATTTCCACTCTTCCTTTTAAGTGCATAAATGATGAATTTATTTAGTGTTTAGATTAACTTTTAGTTACTTGGACCTTAGACATGCCATTAAGTGGCAGTTTATATCTTCTTTGAAGAGAGATTATCAGTAATCCTCCTTAAGTATCTTCAACTGGTATAAGATGATATGTTTTCCAAAATAACTTTGAACTTCCTCTTAACACCGCAGTAGGAAGTACTTTAATAATGCCAAATTTTTGAAATCGAGTTTTCACCGGAAATACATGCTGTGAGATCCCCTAAGTAAGAAAACATTGTTTTTAGCGAATAACGCGCGCACGTGTATCTGTGTGTGTGTGTGTGTGTGTGTGTGTGTGTGTGTGTGTGTGTGTGAAAAAATGTCTCAAGAACTGACAATCGCAAAAAGCTCAAGTAATAAGTCCATTCTATTCCCTAAATTCATCTCATATCAATCCAGTATCATATTAAACGCCAGAACTGAAGTAACAGAAGTCTTCTATCCTAAGTTTGGCACCAAAAAATGTATCTCTTCTGTACTATCACACCCGCTTTCTATAGTTACATTCACTTAATTTTATGAGTTTTTTCTGTCTATTAAATTCAAGCTCCATGAGCTTCAATAAATTTAATTATTTCTGCAGAAAATCGTACTTTTCAAACTGGCCAGATAAGTAAAGATTGAAAATATGTCTTTATTTTCGCGGTAGAGTTGATATCAATTTAAAAATAAGTTACTTAGTGTTGGCATTGATATTGGTGCAAAATATTATCATCCCATTAAAATGGATTCTAGATTTTTTGTAAAATTTAGAAATGACTGCAAGATTAACGTTATTATAAGAAAGTGATGAAGTCTACATTTTGCACTTCCCTTTGTTGCGGTATTTTTTTTTTAGTTGATAATTAATTTTGATGAAAGTATGTAACACTATAACAATTCTATTATCGTTTTAAGAGCTCACATGTGATCTGTCTTTTTGTTCAGTATAAACAATAACCGCTTTCATTTAAACAAAGTTAACTCATTCATTTACCATTACAACATAATGCTTTTTTTGTGTCTACCAATCAATGACTTGCATATTCCATTTTTTTAACTAAATCGAAAGTATTTTTTTAATAATTCATTGTGAAAGTTCTTGTTTTTCCTTTCATCCCAAAATTATTGCTAGTACTCATGTTCCAAATTTATAACTTTTGATATAAACCAATAGAAAGTTGATATATTTTACGATTAATATCTTTTCTTTAAATATATATCTAGGAATATTATTGTTATTTTTTTCCCCCATTAATTTACAGGTATTACTCGATCTGGCTAGGATGATATTCGAAGAGCAAAGTACAATAGAACACATGGTATTCAGGATACTCACACATACACAATCCCTTATCCAGTGCCAAAGAGTTCAAGTAAGTAGTACTGATTTTTTACATTCTTTTATACCCTAATAAGAGGAAGAAGTATTGCGATCGTGTCAAATTTTTGAAATGGATTTTTCACCGGAAATTATGTTTTGTGGTGCCCTGTGTAAGATAAAATTATTTTTAGCGAATGGTATGTATCTGTGTGTATGTAATGTGTGTGTGTGTGTGTGTGTGTGTGTGTGTGTGTTTGTGAACAAAATATCTCAAAAATGGAAACTCACAGGAAGCTTAAATTTGATATTTCGTTTAGGTACTACCGACACGAGGCTATTTCAGTTTTTCGCGATTTTTTTTTGTAAAGTTTGTGTACACATAAATACCTATTAGCAGTTCTATTTAAAAGATTTTCCTGATAAAATTGATTTTTGGGGAATTCCTGTGGGGACAGTAGCGTTAAGCTTTCCTCTAAAGTTCACTTTAGTCAGTGTATGGTTCTACTATCTTTATAATATTAATATATGGGGGTCATTCAGTAAGTAACGAGACTAATCGCTGTAGTTCACAAAACGGTTTGTTTAATCAGTACAATAGTTTTCGTGCGACAAGTTGGCATCCTTGTACTTTGTTTCTCATCTGCTGTTCGAGAGTATTTGGTAAGCATAACCTCAAATGTATTCAGTTAACAAGGCGAGCCCGTTCGAGCATTGCACCTCGGAAGAACAACGCTCAGTAATTAGATTTTTAGTTTCAGAGGGTATCAAAGGTAGTGAAATCCACGAAAGAATGTTGAAAGTGTACGGGAATAATTGTTTGATCCCTTCGAAGATTTACAAATGGGTGGAACATTTTAAAAGTGGTCATTTAAGTTACTGTGACGAGCAACGAAATGGACGACCAATTGAAATTGCAACTTCCTTCCTTTGAATCTCGCATTAACACGTTAATTCAGGAAAACAGGCGTATTACTGTGAAACTGATAGCTGAAGAAGTGCATGTGAATGTTGGAACTATCCATAACATTATTCAGAATAAGCTGCTGTTCAAGAAAACTTGTACGAGATGAGTTCCCAGACAACTTACGGGCGCCCGCAAGTGGGGTGGGCGACCCTTCCTACAGCCCCATCCTCGCCCCATCAGACTTCCATTATTTGCTTGGACCCCTCTAAGGGGCTCTACTGGGTAACATTTTCAGTCCAATTAAGAAGTTAAAAACCAGGTGCAAAAGAGACTTCGAGATCAACCCAAACAATTTTATGCCAGAGGGATACATTAATTAGAAGAACGATGGGACAAGTGTATAAATATTGCTGGGGACTATGATGATCGGCCAGTCTGCGCACCAACTACCAACCAAACAGTTTAGTTGGCCTAGTGTGCGGGGATCCAATCCAACCGGACTAAACTATCGGCCGATAGTTTAGTCTGTAGTGTGCGCTAGCCCTAGAGAGAGGTGCTCTTACCTCTTTTTTGACATAATATAGCCGTCTATTCATAATCATAATCATCTTAAATCGTTGGTGAAAAATAAATGCAGCTAAAGGCTGGAAGTTTGAGAAGATCTGTCAGCATTGAACGTTTAAACTAATTACATGAGATGCGAACATAATTAGTATTTATGAAATAGTATCAAGAAATAACATTAAAAACTTATTACTTTATTTCAGGTATTGTTATTGCACAAAGCGAACATGGGTAGTTTCTCAAGAGTATTTGACTTTGAAGCTAACGATCTAGCGGAGAGGGATCAAGATGAGAGAACAAGGTGACACCAACCAAATGTAATTGAAAAAATACCCTTGTGAAACACAAATTGTACAAACAGAAAAAGAAAAATCAAACTCCCTTCATTATATATTATTTAACCATATCAGCTTCACCTTATTTTGTATTTTTTAATTTTATTATTTTGGTATTATATGTTTATGTTACAGCCCATTTGAAAGTAGATTTCCTATTAATGTTGGCATCACAGGTTTTGTTGCTACAACTGGTGAGGTAAGTCAAGTAATTATTAGATTTAATTGATTAAATAAACACAAATATAATACTTTATTACTTTTTCTAAAGTTATTTATAAACTCAAATTCATAAAAAAAAATATCTGTTTAGTAATAACACTTTATTAATCTGAAGTTTTTGAGAAAAATTTTCTCCTACTCGCCCCTGCTAAATTCACCTAAAATATGAACATCTTTATACATCTTAAATGTTTCTCTCCAGAAAAATGATCCTTTATTAATTTTTGGCAACATCCATTTGTAAAACCTACTAATGATCCCTAAATCTTTTTTTGTGTGAGCATTTAACACCAAGGTCTCCCATTCAGTTACATAATAACTGGTATACTATAATATCAGTATGATAGCCATATACCTAGTTTATCTCCCGTCGACAACTTTCTCATCTAATGGACGACAAAAGTTGGGCACGGTGAGTGTTAAACAGATGGTTGGATTGAATGTATTCGAAAACAAATAGTAATCTATGCAAGGTGCCCTGAAATCGTTTATATAAATAGATCAAAACACCCATCTTTCTCAAAATACATTTCAGATTGCATGTAGTGTTATTCTAAATAACTATCGAATAAAACTATTTAGTAATTATATTAAAATGAAACCACTCTAACAGGGCCATCACTGGATGGAGTACCTGCACACGTTGTTCACGTCATTTCATTATCTTTACAGACAATAACATTACAGGCAGCATATACTTTGTATTGGAACTGTACTTCAATTAAAATAAAATAAAATTGAATATATTTGGTATTTAAATCGTCAGGTGTTTACCGTACAAACACCTCATTTGAATATATTTGATTTGAGCTTTTAAAATAAATTAATGAATCTCTAATTAATTAGAAGAGAACTTATTTTCTATAGTTAGGAACACGATTTGTTGAACGCAGACAGAATTATTTGCAAATTTCAAAATAAAGCTTTATGCTGCTATTAAACCTATAAAATTTTAAAAAAGAAACTATATTAAATAATTAAATACTGAATTACATATAATATAATTACTGAAGTTCAATACGGTCGAACAGTCCTATAGTTTCTAATAATAGTAACAATATATGAAGAAAATATTTATTGTAAGAAACTGTAAGTAATTCTTCATTTCCAGACTGTTAACATAATGGATGCTTACGATGATGTAAGGTTCGATGCCAGTGTGGATGAAGGTACAGGATTTAGGCATAAAAGTATTCTGTGTATGCCCATAAAAAATTCTTCCGGTGATATAATAGGTGTTATACAGGTAGTTATATTTTGAATGTATATTTTTTGTATTTATCAATTTAAAAAAAAAGGAATTTTGTTTTTAATATATATTTTTTTATCTCTATTTTGTTGCAGTTAATTAATAAATTCGACGATTTACCGTTTTCTAAAAACGATGAAAATTTTGTAGAAGCCTTTGCTATCTTCTGTGGCATGGGCATACATAATACCCATATGTAAGTTGTTGTTGTTGTTGATGTGGTTTTTTTATTTATTTAAGAGGTGATTGCGTCCCCCTATGATGAACAATATCTCAGATTGACTTATTAATCTATATATCAGTAGATTAAGTGAGTTGATCTAGAAACTTAGTACAATGGAAGTCAATGAAACATTTCTGTTTCATCTAGTTAAACCAAACTGTGAAGATGGATGAAGATCGGTCAGAATCAAAAGAAATAAGTATGATATTCATAAACCCAAAATCATAGATATTGTCCAATATGGAGACACAACAATCTCTGCGATTAGAATTATTAATATAGAAATAAAGGTATCTTTTTACTTATAAAAAAAAAAAACAAAAAAAAATCTGTTTAAACACAAGTGATTCACCAATAAATAATGTTTGACAATTATTGATGCTTAAGCCATATTCGCTCACTGTTCAAAAAAAAATATACACGCTATTTCAAGGATTTATTTGTCTGGATCCCGACTAATATTGCGGTCAGATTATCTCCATTTTCGATCATATGATCAAACTTTAAACCTGCAAAAATAAGTCAAAATTAATGACTTGTTAAACAAAAGAAAAGATATTAGTTATGAAGTTTATGTGATGAGGAGAGAATACTGTAAATATAGCACTCTGTGGGGACGAGCAACCAGAAAATTTTCTTAATATACAAAATGACTGGCGACTTCATCGATTACAATCGACTATTTTTGATTATATTCGACGAGATTGAAACATAAGAACTAATCATTTGACAATGGAGTTATTATTTTGTCCGCAATCTAAATAATAGCTCTATGGATTAGTAAAGCAAAACAAATACAAAAGTCGCAATTAATCTTTGATTAGTAAAGAGCTAATTTTGGAAACCTTAAACCTTTATTTCATATTTTTTCTCATTATATTAATTTTTAGTTAATTACAAATGTCATTAACATGAAATATACTTAAATGGAATAGCCCATCTATTTCTCTTATTTCTTTTATAAATTTTAATTCACTGAGGAATATCATTGACTCACAGCAATAAATCCTTAATTAATATTGTGAGTTTCAAATCCCACTGGACTGTTTGACCAAATTCCAGGAATAGCCAGTTTTACAGATGAATAAACTTGAAACATTCCAAATTAGAAAATTCTTGAACATTAGTTTCCTTATTTCACCTAACCTCTATTTTCTGAGTAAGGAATGGATAATTAATAGTTTTTTTATTTTTTATTAATAATGTTCTGGCGTTTATGAGAGAAAAGTATGAAAAATAATTGTCATTTTTGTAATCTTTAATAACAAAATGAAAATTCCGAAAAGGGTCTTAGAAAAGTTTCATTTTTACCAAATAATTACCCTTGGTTGGGTGGATAGACATTCTTAGAATTCATGTTGTCAAATAAGCAACATTGAAAGATAACTCTTTTTCTGACCAGAGAGGCAAGTGGAATAGAATTGGAATATCGTATTAGTTAGGCTCTTACTATAAAACCACGTTGTTTAAATTTTGATGCTTGTGAAAATTAAAACAAAAATATATATATATTAAATTATTTGTTGTAAACTTTGTAGGTATGAAAAGGCTGTGATAGCTATGGCTAAACAAAGCGTTACATTAGATGTGCTTAGTTACCATGCAACTGCGACACTGGAGGATGCCCAACGATTAAGGGTTGGTTTTTATTGATTTTATTTTAGTAATCATGTATATCAGTTATTCTATAAATAATGTCGGTTTTATTATTCTACAATAAAATGTATTCATTGATCAGGAGGAAGGAAAGGTAGTCCCTTCTCAGTAGGGGAGAGATCAAGCCTATGTAAGTTTATCCGAGTAGAAGGGCCGTCCAAATTACTATAATACGACTTTTTTAAATTTCTAGATCTTTCCGCCCTTTCTGATAAATCCATCCATATGCCATTCACAGAAATTTAAAAATTCTGAAAATTATATGTCGGCGGAGAACTCACACATTGCCATCTGAAATAGTGTAATTTTTAAAGTGTGTCTCTTCTTTTCAAGTAAGATGAAGACCTTAAAGTACACGTTCCTTGTCGGGACAAAATTTTGCTGTCTAAGGGCAAGCAACGGCCCATTAATTTCAAAATGCAAGTTTCGGTCGAATTGATTCCGTAATCATTTGGCCTGAAGTCCATGATGAGTTAACTCCTTCCATTTCTCATCAGACTATCGTCTTTCATTCTTTATAGATCATCTGTTTCTGTACCAGTAATAGTACTGTTGTGGAAAGGCTTTCAAAAGAGGTGAGTAGAGCAAATAGCAACGTGTTACTATATAGTGGCTATGCTCAGCTTATGATGCTCAACATTGCTTATTAGTGGAATGGTGTCTGCTCGATTGCACTCCATATACAAAATCATCATCGAATTTTAAAGTTTGCCTAAGCAAGGCTTATTTTGAGAGCTTGAAATTATCGATCCGGATATTTCTCATACAACCTTTGAACTTTCCCCTCACTGATGTTATCAAATTTCCATTGTTTTTTGTCGTCTCTAATAAATTCCGGAATAGAAATAGAAAAAAAATTACTTTTTTTGGGGGGATGATCCGATTATGATAATAATTATTTGGCGAAAAGGTTAATTTATAAATGAATAACATTTAAAATAAAGTAATATAATTATTAATTATATATTTGACAGGATTTCCGAGTTTCTTCGTCACAGGTACTTCAGTTGTACGACTTTAAATTTGACGATCTTCATTTGTCAGATGATGATACTTTAACAGTAGGTATTTCTTATTTAATTAAGTTATTTTTTATAAAATTAATAAATACATTGAAATATAATTACATTCAGTGTCGTTATTATTATTTTTATTTAATAAAGTGTTCCATCCTGTGCAGTCATGCTTAAGAATGTTCCTGGATCTTGATTTTGTGGAGAGATTCAATATAGACTATGAAGTCCTGTGCAGATGGTTACTGAGTGTAAAAAAGAATTATAGAAATGTTACTTATCATAATTGGAGGCATGCTTTCAACGTTGCACAGATGATGTTTGCCATTATTACAGTAAGTTTCAGAATTTTCCTGTCGTTTTTTAGATTAAAAAAAATTTCTTTTCCCATCATTTATCGTAATTGAATTTGTTCTTTTCATTACAGGCAACACAATGGTGGAAGATTTTCGGAGATATTGAGTGTTTAGCTCTTGTAATTGCTTGCCTATGTCACGATCTTGATCACAGAGGCACAAATAATTCTTTTCAAATAAAGTATGTATTTATTCTGTAGTTTTGAAGGTCTATTAGATAAAATAAATATAATTTAATAAAAATAATGATCCTGTTAAACAGGGCATCATCACCTTTAGCCCAGTTGTATTCAACGTCTACAATGGAACATCACCATTTCGACCAATGTTTAATGATACTTAATAGCCCGGTAAATTATTATTTTTAATTTAAAAAAAAAAACTATTACTTTAAATAATCTTTACTTATGGTGTATTAAATATTATTTTCATTTTTTAGGGAAATCAGATATTGGCAAACCTTTCTCCTGATGAATATTCCAGAGTTATCAAAGTCCTAGAAGAAGCCATTCTCTCTACGGATCTTGCTGTATATTTCAGGTAGTATAGCTGTTTGAATCCAATAGCATTATGATTAGCAATGACTTGCTTATCAAGTTCAAAATTTAATTTTAATAAAAGAAATGTAATCAAAGAACATTTGATAACAACACAATACAAAACTGAAGATGTTCATGGAATTTAAAAGAATATATCAATTAGAGAGAGACTTTTTATCTTTCTTTAGGAAGCGAGGAGTCTTCTTAAGTTTGGTAACTTCTAGAGCATATCGATGGGAATTGGAAGAGCACCGAGAACTACTTCGGGCCATGACTATGACGGTTTGCGATTTGGCTGCCATTACAAAGCCATGGCATATAGAGAAAAGGGTTAGTATTTGTATTTAAAAAAAAATGCTTTTAATAATAAAAACAAAACAAACAAAAAATTAAATAATTTGTTGAGGTTGGTTTCACAGAGCTGGAAATCATCAGAGATATGCGTGCCTCTTTTTATGGTAATCGACCAGTTTCGGGTGTTCGCCCATCATCAGAGTGTCCCTGATAAAACAGTGCGATAATTCAGAATTGTTCAGAGCAAAATCAAGTTATCGTTCTTATAAACCTACCTATAAACTGATTTTGTTCTGTGCAAGTCCGTGTTATCACACTGTCAATCAAGTTCTCATGATGATGGGCGAACGCCCGAAACCGGTCAATGACCACAAAATGAAGCAGCCTATCATGGAAAATATCTCTGATACTAAATAATTTGCATACTTGATAATTTTTGAAACTTTGTATTTTTAGAATATTTTAATAATAAGCCTTTGTTAAATTATAAACATGATAAATAAGAATGAAATTAAAATATGGCATCGTCAAATTCAATATGATCATATGATGATTATTTGGCTGGGATAGGTGTGGAGATGGTAACATCATTTTTAAAAATGTGTGAGCAATAAACAATTGGTGTTAGAAATATAAAGTAGCTTACATTTTAAATAAAAATATTTTGTTTAGTGGAAAATGAATTTTTGATAAAAAGAAGAAGAAAATTATCACAATGAAAAGATAAAGTCTGACTTTTTCGTCCAAATTCTCACAGTACTGATTGATAATTTTTTTAGTTTTTCTATTTTATATGTTTGATATTGTATTTCATAAATTAAGATGTTTATACACACACTTAGATTTTGTGTTTAGACGTTCATATACAGTTTGATTGTTAGTATATTGATTTAGATTATGTTTAAACAAACTTTAATTATATTTAGAAAAGGGTAATATTTTCAGTAAGATTTATGTAAAAAATAAAAAGGAGTTTAAATGAATTTGAAAATGGATAGATGATTTTATTCAGACTTTAAATTCAGAAAGGCACATTTTGATAAATAAGGAGCATTTTAGTAAACTGAGAATTGATTAAAATTTGCCGATAATATCGAACTTCTTGCTGAATTAGGCTGAAGACCTGCAAAATATTCTCGACGGTGCCGCTGAAAATTCTACTGATGTTGGTTGGTCTGGTCTTAAATATAAAAAAAGTTAAGATACTGTTAATAGATAAGCTGACGTGATTGCTAGTACATATGAATACTACGAGAGTAATTAACAACAGCATTTGAGGCAACTGTATCAAATTATGTATTTTGATATTGATTTAAGAATGGAATCATACAGATTGAGGTCATAGCATAAATAGAATAAGCGTGCATGTCATAGAAAATGAGCCAGGGTTGTCAGTGATCTAATTGATATTGCCCTTGCAATAGTGAAAGCGCACGAAACACAGCTTTGGTTTCAAGGTGTGGTGCAATAGAAGAATATAACACATTTCGTGGATTTAAACTCCAATATATGTAAAAGTTTAAACAAAAGCATCGAAATCTTATGTAAATTAAGAGTAGATAACTAAAGTTTTTCTGAACCTTATCAGAGATGAGAAACAAGAGTTTTGCACAGGATAGAATAGCAGAAAACAAAGTCCTGGACCTAGAAAAAAAGCATCCGTTGGCTTGAATATTCACTGTTCAGATGTGCCATTAACATGTGCAATTTTGTTGATATTAAGCAGCTTCCTCAAAGTTTTTAGTATTTGACGAGGAGGTAGTTTAGAAAAATAAATTATAACTTCAAGAAGAAAATCATTTATCTCCATTTATCACTAAGGACAGTTTTCTATTAGTAATTTATTTAGGTCAATTAAAATTTTTTAATAAATTTTATTTCTTCTTTATTTTTTCTTCTTAGTGGGTTTGAACGAGATTTCTTAATTTTTGCGGCTAAATATTTATTTATAGTTTTTTAAAATATTTCTTTTTTACGAACCTCTATACTCAGTAGATTTATTAAAGTGAATTATTTAATACAGATTAATACCAGTATTTAAAAAAGTTTGTATACAATTGAATGTCCCCCAAATCTAATGTTAATCAATCAATTGAGAAAATACATAGCACTGAAGGCACGATGTTTCCATCTTTTTAGAGCTAAAATAATTAGGATATAATTAGCTTAAATGTGTTATAAAACATTTTTGGTTTCCTTCATTTGAACGCAGTTAAAATAAATCAAATCTCTAGTTCTATAGAATTTTTCGAAATATTCTGTGGGTTGTTTCAAGTTAGATCAAGTGCTTATGTCGCCCAAATTGTATAAACATTATTAAGAAAATAGAGACTATATAATTCAGCGAACACCAAAGAATGCCTGTTAGTTTTCAAAAGCTGTGAAAAATAGTTGAATTTTTGTTATAATTTTTCTTAGTTAATAATCGGAGTTCAAGGTTAATGCGTATTATAAAAATAACGGGGTGGGGTCTTGTTTGCTTTGGCCTTACTAAATAAATTAAAGTCCGAAAAGCAAACTTAATATATTTTATTGAAAGTCATTCTAAATAATTTTTATTTATATTTTTTTTATATATATATTTTCATAAAAGTGTTTATACTTCATGAATATAACCTACTTATCAAGTTGGTAGCATTGGTTAGATGTAGAAAGCCTAGTTAAGGTTAGTCAGGGTAGTGTACATGTTGTGTGCTATTAAAAAGTTACATTATAAACGGTTTCAAGTTTTGCTTGTGTCGGAGTGTATTACCAAATTTGCAAAACATGGATGTGTTTAATGTTTTTCAAGATAATTCTCAAGAAGAGTCAGCCGATGATTTACCTTCATCTCGATTACGTGAACTTATTGAGAAGAGAAAGAGAGACGTTGGAGATGACACGCTTTTAAATAAAAAACTTAAGAATGCAGGGAATAATATTGAGAAATGTGAAAATGGAGTTGAAAATACAGACTGTGATATGGAGAATGCTATTAAATTGTCTGAACAAGCTGAACTTAAAATGGATGAATTGGTTGAGTTTCATGCAAACGAAGATCGGACTGAAAGTGAAGAAGGTCATCCGAAAGGTTTAGATTCAAGTCTTTTGAACAGAGCAAAATTAAGAAGCCCACAAATAAAAATTCATGTGGTTGAAGCATTGGAATTGTGTATGCATGAGGTAGCGCTTCCTCCTGACATTGAATACAGACCATTACAGAGACCTAAAAAACTTCTAAAAGAATATAAATTCTTGCTAGATCCATTTCAAAAAGAAGCTATTATGTGCATTGAAAATGATGAATCTGTCTTAGTTTCTGCCCATACTTCTTCAGGTAAAACTGTAGTCGGTGAATATAGTATTATCAAATCATTAAATTTAAAGCAGCGTGTTATTTATACAACTCCAATTAAGGCTTTGAGTAATCAGAAGTACAGGGAATTTCAAGAAGAGTTTGGGGATGTTGGACTTATTACTGGTGATGTAACAATCAATCCAACAGCTGGTTGTTTGATAATGACCACAGAAATTTTACGAAATATGTTGTATAGAGGTTCCGAGATAATAAGGGAAGTGTCTTGGGTTATTTTTGATGAAATTCATTATATGAGAGACAAAGAAAGAGGTGTAGTTTGGGAGGAAACATTAATTCTTTTACCTGATAATGTGCATTTTGTGTTTTTATCAGCTACCATACCTAATGCTAGACAGTTCGCGGAATGGGTAGCACATTTACACCATCAGCCTTGCCATGTAGTCTACACAGATTATAGGCCTACACCTCTTCAGCACTATATCTTCCCTACTGGTGGCGATTCTCTGCATTTAGTCATTGATGAAAAAGGTGCCTTTAATGAACGTAATTTCGACATTGTCATGAAATTAATTTCAAACGTTGGGAAACTGAGGAAAGTGGAAAGCAAACAGTGGATTGGTCGTAGTAATGATGGTAAAGAAACATCATGCCTTAAAATTGTTAGAATGGTTATGGAAAAAAATTTAGCACCAGCTATTATTTTCTCATTTAGTAAAAAAGAATGTGAAATATATGCTATGCAAATTTCTAAACTTGATTTTAATACACGTGATGAAAAGAAATTGGTAGATGAAATATTTGAGAATGCCATGGACGTATTGTCTGATGAAGATCGTGGTTTACCACAAGTTGAAAATGTTTTGCCTTTATTAAGAAGAGGCATTGGTATCCATCATGGAGGATTACTTCCAATTTTGAAGGAAACTATAGAAGTTCTTTTCTCTGAAGGTCTTATAAAAGCATTGTTTGCTACAGAAACCTTTGCGATGGGCTTAAATATGCCTGCTAGAACTGTTATATTTACAAGTATTAAGAAATACGATGGATCACGGAACAGATTTCTAACATCAGGTGAATATATCCAGATGTCCGGCAGAGCTGGAAGAAGAGGTCTTGATGATAAAGGTACAGTAATTGTAATGTTTGATGAACCCTTGTCACCGGCTAGTGCGAAAGATCTACTGCAGGGTAAAGCGGATGCATTGAATTCAGCTTTTCACTTAAGTTACAATATGATTTTAAATCTTATTCGTGTAGATGATATAAATCCAGAATATTTATTAGATAAAAGTTTTTTCCAGTTTCAGAATCATGCAAAAATACCCAAATTGAGAGAAGAATACGATGAACTTGAAAAAAAAATTGCTCAGATTAAGATAGCTGATGAAAAGAATATTGCCTCCTTTAAAAAGTTAAACGTAGAAAAGGATGAATTAATGAAAGAGTACTTGACTTTTGTACATAAACCAGACAATCTTAAACAATTCCTTCGTCCAGGTAGGCTGGTTAAAGTAAAAACTGCAGGCGATAAAGAACTTGGCTGGGCCATGTTGTTAAATTATAGGCATGTTTCAAATCCAAAAGATAATCCAGCAAAAGATGTTTCAGTCATAAATATAGATGTGCTAATAATGATTGATCCAAAGTCTACAGCGAAAAATCCGGAAAAATGTTTACCTGGTATCACAGGACAAATGGTAATAATTACAATGTCACACACAAGTATACTTCAATTGAGCAGTGTCTGTGTAGTACTTCCTCGTGATTTGCGAGTGGAAGACAACATGACCACGGCGAAGATGGCTTATAAAGAAGTTGAAGAGAGATTTAAAGGTGAATTTCCATTGCTTGATCCTTTAAAAATGATACGTAACTCTACGCCTAGAATAGCAGTCATAGAAGAACAATTAGCATCTCTAGAACAGAGAATAAAAGATCATAATGCTAAAGAATTCGAAGATTTAGACAAAAGATTGGAAACACTTCATGAAAAGGATAGATTAATTGCTGAAAGAAATAATTTAGAAGTAGAAATTGATAAAAGTTTATCATTATTACAAATGGATGAATTGAAATGTCGAAAGAGAGTGCTTAGAAGATTGGAATTTTGTACAGAATCAGACGTAATAACATTAAAAGGACGTGTTGCTTGTGAGATTAGTAGCGCTGATGAATTATTATTGACAGAACTTTTATTTAGCGGTGTATTCAACGATCTTACACCACAACAAGCTACCAGTCTTCTTAGCTGCTTTGTCTGTGAAGAGAAAGGTTCTAACTCAACAAAAATAGCCGATGAATTGGTGAAACCGTTACGTTTAGGCAAAGATATTGCTAAAAGAATAGTGAATATATTTGTAGAAGCTAAAATGGATGTAGACAGAGATAATTATCTTGATCAAATGAAACCATTCTTAATGGATGCCGTATTAGCATGGTGTAATGGTGTTACTTTCTTAGAAATTTGTAAAATGACGGATGTATTTGAAGGTAATATTATTAGGTGTTTGAGATTATTGGAGGAACTGTTGAGGCAGTTAATTCAAGCAGCTAAAACGCTTGGAAATCAAGATTTGGAAGCAAAATTCAATGAAGGGATTAAACTTATAAAGAGGGATATTGTTTTTGCTGCCAGCCTATATCTGTAAAACAAATAGATTCCATACTGGACTTGTACATAATATATATATGTATCCTCAAGTGTAATGACTTAATTTATTATTATTATTTTTATTTAAAGTGATCTCTTAATATTGAAAATGGAAAAAAATTTTTGTTTTTGTAGTGTCATTGAATTTTTTTGTTATATTTTGTTTTTTTATTGAAAATAATTATTGACTCTAGGTCGCAGACCTGGTGACCAGTGAGTTTTTTGAACAAGGAGACTTAGAAAGGCATGAATTGAATCTTACACCAATTGTAAGTTTAAAATTGTAGTTATTAAAATTTGGTAGTAATATTAATTTAGAACGCACCATCGAATAAGTTTTATAAAATAATTATATTTATTAAGTTAAGATCCAGTAATGGACTGTAATGCTAGGGATGATGAAGTTTTATATTATTCATTCTTTGGTAAAAGTTTAGCAAAGAATACGAATAATTTATGTTTTTCTAGGATATAATGAACAGGGAGAAAGAAGATGAACTTCCAATGATGCAAGTTGGGTTCATTGATTCAATTTGTCTTCCTATCTATGAGGTAATTTTTTTTATATATTCATTTAATTCAGAATAAAATTTTCATATATCATGGAATTTAGAGGCATCATTGTGCAATCTTACAAATTTAGCCTACTGCAGTAACAGATTTTATTTATTAGTTTTTTTAAAGTACTTTATTAGATTATTGCCCTGTTCCTGAATCTAGAATGGCTGAAGGTGCAGGGGAAAAATGAGCTGGCTAAATTTTATTAGTTGTATTACGAATTTTCTAATCATTATAAAAGAACCTAATCTGGATCATAGGTTGCTTAAATGGAAGTTAAATGTAATTAGCCTAGTATTGGGTTCTTTCAATACAACGACATGTCAGCACTGAATTTAAAAACTGAGCATAGCAAGAAATATCTTTCACTTTTACCAGATTTAGCATCAAAGTTGCATTTTTTTTTTACGGCTTTCCTACCAAGTAGATCTACTTGTTTACTGAGTAAATATTTCCTTAGAAAGGAAGGATCTCCTCAGCTCATCTTTCGCTCTTTCAAAAGCACTTTATTTATCGCATTTATAAAGGAACATTGTTTCTAGATCATTGGGTGTTATTCATGAATATCAAACTTCTTGTAGGTTTCCTCCTTAGTAAGAAGTGGACTAGCCAACACTTACAGACTAGAAAACTCTTACATTGGCACAGTCTTCGCATTCACACAAGATAGTAGACCAATAATATTGTTACCCAAGTTGATCTATTCTAGGCTAGTGAATTTGGGCTTTATTACCATCTCTTGAGCAGATCTAGATTCTATAGAATTAGCTAGCAAGCATGCGCCACCGCCCAGACACTAAGTGTCTGTTGTGGTACCCAGAAATTAGAGTCCCTCTCCAGTCCTGTCTGATTGCGCTTAGTAGTCTGGAGAAAGACTCCTGGGTAAAGCACGAAGGCGTGATCAATTTCTCTTCCCCATAGAGGTGAAATCTCAGCCAAACAAGCCCCTCACACTGACACAATTACTTGTAGTGGTGTTTCCTTATCTTACAGTGACCAGTGAGAAGTATCCGTATTTACGCGCACGACATTGTTCGACTAGTTTCGTAGTAAATCTTAGACAAACAGCTATTTAATAAACATTTTTCGCCTGCCTGGAGTTTTTTCACTCACCATTCTTGTCACTTTTTGTGCGCCCATACTTTGATGGCATTCACTCATGACTCATCTTGCGATGCCAGAAGGGTCCAATGAGGTTCCCAATCCTATGAAGCCCTCTCGATCTGTAGCGCCTCATTTCCGTTTTGAGTACATCAACATAGTGCTTTGTGTGGTTTTAATGGAGTAACTTTGATGAATTTGTATTTAAGTTCAAATTTTAGATGATTCTATACTAGACATTGCTCTTTGAATTAAATATTTTAACAAAAAGAATTATGAACTTGATTATTTAATATATGCCAAGTTTTATGAAAATTCAATTTTAAGCAATGACAACTTATTTCCTCACATATATTACAAATTATAAGCAAATTATTAGGCTTAAAAAAATATTGAAAATTATTATTACTGTCTACATTATTATAGATAATCAAATAATCTTTTTTTTTCTTTTTTTACAGGCTTTCTCCCAACTATCAGATGCTTTAGTTCCATTAGTGGAAGGAGTTAAAGACAATAAACAACGTTGGCTGGAAATATCATTACAAAACAGCAGAAGTAAAACAAGAATACACGATAATGAAGATATGCAGACAACATAGCACATTAAAAATATGCATTTCTGATTTGCCAAATATTTCCCGCCTCATTTCAATTCAGAGCTCTCTCTATTAACGTTATCTCCTTTCACATCATTTCATTTAGAATTGTACAGTGTATGTTTTTTATTTTTATTATTATTATTGTATATTATTATTACTATTATTATAATTATAATAATAATTATTATTATTTTGTTTTTGTGTAAATAGTTGCGCCAGTTAGTGATGTTCATATATAGATTTTTATTTAAATTTGACAAAATTATCATTATGTTTTATATTATATATATATAAATATAAATTATATAAAATAAGGCAGGACGTTTGTACCTGTTGGAATAAGATTGAAAAAAAAAAAATTGTTTCATAAACAATTCACTCCTATGTAAAATAAAATGAATTTAATTTAGTAATATTTTTGTTTAATGATTTGTAATCCTTTGTGGTGGCAACGTGAAGACTTTCTCCATTATCTTTATTCTCTCCTTCATCGACTGACCGCTTAACAATGGCCAGCAGGAACATCGATTCCAAATGTTTTGTAAGTTGAATATATGGATGGGTCCGGCAATGCATGGATAAAATACCAGCTTTTATGAGTTTGTTACAATATGGATTTTTGGATGTTTCATTCAATTTTCTCTGGAGTAAACAATAAAATATTTACTTCTTATTTAACTTTGCAGTTTCTCTGAGAATGCACAAAAGAAAAAGGTGCAGTTCACTCACCCATTAGTTGCTTTTCCTGGAATTTGACAAATTTTCTCCATAGTTGGAATTAAAAATGTTTGAACTTGAAAAATTCAGTCGGTAACATATATATATAAAGAACTTCTGATTTTTCGTTCGTTTTGAATTATTATGCTCTTTTTTAACAGAGAAAAAATACTTCCGAAAATTTAGACGTACTTAATATTTTTAGTACTTAAGTAAGCAAGCGGTAAGGAAAGTGAAAAATGCTAATAGGACTGGACTTGTGAACATTTATACCAGCCCAATTAAACTCGACTTACTGACTTTGAACCTTGAAAGAGTCTGAAACGTTCATGTACTTCACACCAGTTCAATCACCCAATTTTACAAAGTACAAAGTACTGTGTGTATATGATTTCATAACTAAAAAAAAAAATTGCATATGACATTCTTTACTACCATTAACTGGATACTCTAAGGTAACAACAGTATAGAATCTTGCCTAATATATAAATATTTATTTTTTCCATTAAAGACCTTAAAAAATTAAATTAGGACTTCCTCAAAATTATAAATAACTTATATTGAAAAATTTGATAAAATACCTAGTCAAAATATTAACTAAAATAGTGTAAAATTACAGAAAGTTAAGCAGTAACAAAATAAATGCTTTATTTATACACTAGAAAAAAAGAAGTGAGTTTACAAAAACCTCCACCAGATGCCAACACCTATTGGGACTTTTTCGAAAATTGTTGGTTGAGGCTCTGGTAAAAAAAAAATTTTTAGTTTTCCTTAAATATTTCAGGAAAGTTTCTCATCTTCAGTAGGGCACATCTATTATAAAAATACAGACATATTGTAACTTTTTAATTGTTACAATACAATTTTTTTTAAAAATGATGCAGGCAGCGCAGAACCACAGCTGTAAACGTTTAAAGGTATAGAATATGTCGACGCAAATAGAACGAACATAACATCAAGTAAAAACGCGGAGACGGCTGTGGTTCTCCTCTCCTCCATTGCCTGCTTTATTTTTTTTTGTTTGATTTTAATGTAAAGATTTCTATTGCGTCGACGTATTCTAGGCTTTAACGTTTACGGCTATGGTATTCTCGTTGATGTAAAACAAAACATACTATTCAAATTATTCCAGATGTTTGAAACATTGTTTAAGGCAGAAAATAAAAGAATCTTTCTTTTAAAATGTAGAATAACCTTGTACCGAAACTCACCGATAATAGTACAAAAGACTTCAATAACAATAAACATAAGTATAGAAAAAAAGATATAGATAAGATATTAAAATTTTCCAAAAACGTTTACTTAATCTGTCTATTAATGAAGTTTGTTTCACTATAAAGATGATTAATCAATAACAATATAGATGAAATTTAGAAACATTAATAATTCAAGGGAAGGAAATAATAGCTAAGTGGTTAGCGAACTGGATTCCCACGCGGAGACCCGGGTTCGAGTCTATCTGTTCTACTTACATAGACTTTTTCTTCCTAGAAGCCTCTTCAGTCCGGAGGCCGGCAGTGCACTGAGAAGTCACCGGGCGCCAATGGCCATAGATGTTGACGCACCTTAAATTTAAAAAAAAATTAATAATACAACCATGAAATTATAAAAATTTAACAATCACCAATTGTTACAAGCAAAAAATAGATCAATTTACAATTATCTTATCTCTCTGAAAAATAATAATAATATATATGGATATAATATATCCATATTTAAAACAGTAGAATTAGAAGAAGAAATTTTGAATCTTAAAGGAAAAACTGCCTACATACTTACAATTTTATCAAACAATCTTCCTATGACAATGACAATATTACCAGTGGTTAAAAATATTTTTACTATATATTGGTTAAATATGGTTTATAGCGAGTACTTTTATATAAAAAGTAGCCATTTTCTGTAGTTTTAATTATTATTTGTTGTTTCAACGAGTATTAGGTTGTATTGACTATAAAAACCGATTTTTGTTTAAGGTAACTTTATTTCATAATTTAACCACATTCTGTATTTTATTATAATGTTTTTGTATTAATTGATATTCAAAATTAAATTTTGTAAAAGGATAAAAACTTGCAGAAAGCTCGAACTTGGTATTGCACTTAGATTGTAACACAGCATTTGACACAGAGATTTTGTGTAAAATCCATCAACCCAGAATCCGACTTTACGGTATGTTTTTTTTTCAGTTTTTCGATATTTTTTTCGAAAATGACTTCAATGATTTTCTTTAAACATCGTATACATAAATAAATATCTATCACTTTTATTTGAAACATTTTCCGAGAAAAATTAATTGATCTTTTGGTGGATTATGGGGGACCAGTAGCGTTAAGCTTTCCTCTAAAGTACCACTTCAATCAGTGTATATGGTATGGTAGAAATATTGTTAAAATTCAAAATTTGAAGAACATCGGTTAAATGGAAGTGCGATTTTACAAAAAAGATTTGCAGAATTTCCTCGAAAGCAACTAAAACGATTTCCTTTAAACTAGGAATATTAACTTGCACAGCCTACAAAACCTATCACTCTTATTTGTAACATTATTTTTCGGAAAAAACTGTTTCTAATGGTTCTGAGGAATTTAAGACGTTAAAATTCAAACGTGTTTTACTCCATATTTATTGGCTCAGTAATATTTGTCCCCCTCCTTCACCACATGTATATATTTATTTTAGGAAATACGAGCAAAATTTGTAATTAAAGAAAATTTGTCATTTTGTTTACAATTGTAATGAAGTAAGAGAAAGTGGTATGAGTGTTTCACGCCACATTTATTTTTCTAACTCAGGTACTTCCCATTTAGAAAATTTGAAACGATAGAGACAGTAAAAAGGTTCCATTCTATATATATATTTCTTATAATAAATAAATTAAGTAAAAACATCAATATTTATGCGTGGTAAAAAAAAAGGGGGAAGATTGATAAAGGATTAGTGTTTTGCTAAGTTGTTGGTAGATATTAACCGTCATGCTAAATGGTAGAGTGTTGACTATGCAACCAGATGAAGGGAGCAACTGGAAACAGGAGGGGCGTGTGGGTGGGATATATATATATATATGCTACAAGTATGTATGGGAAGATGGAAACAGCCGGAGATCTGGTCCAACAGGTTGGGTCTGAACAAATCAATATCGGTTATTACATACCTTGTCGGGAAAACAGTTCCTTGCGAGTCTCTGGCAGACAGAAATGTGGTTTTCTTCTAAACTAATTTTTTTGTTTTTTCTTTTAAAACCTGATATTATTATATTATTTATTAGTTAATACAATTTTTTTTTATAATATTTAACAAAGAATTGAAAGGACTGAACCTTAAATTGTTACACTATTAAATTAAACTAAAAGTTTTATCTTTTTTATTAGATATCAGTTTAGATTATTTTTTTTTCTGGAAAAAAAAATAAAAGGTTTAACTTGGCCAGCAACAAAGCACAGGGTAAGTTCAAGGAAATTTTCGCACACAAAAAAAGAAATAAAGGGAGAAAATACCCTGTTTTTTTTTCCTTTTAATGTAAAGGGATGCGCAACTAAAGCGCAGGCTCGAATCTCGCCCAGTCACCAGATCTCCAGTTCTATCTCGGACCTAAACTCGTGAACGCCCTTAAAAGAAACTTTATGTTTTTTGGCTCGCATCATCAGCATTATTAATTAATTACTCCTATTTATTTAAGATAAATAAAAAATATCATTATATAAATATCATTTTTTATTACTTATAAAATATCTATTATTCCGATCATTAAATTATTGTTAACAAACAAGCTGCCAAACCAAACATTTACCATGGGGAAGACATACTAGGTCAGTATATTTTAAGATAATAAAAAGTTTTATATATTTTTTTTTTTTTTTAAATAAACAGAACTACTACTGTTTGAAGATACTTCCCTTCACCTGTATCTGTCTTCCAACTTTCAGCCTGTAGACTCTCTATACCCGGGGGCTCCACGATTCTCCCTTCTCCCAATAGCACCTGACTCTCCTCCTAGATTATAGTCCACCTTTCACCGAAATTACAACCCACTTTTTCCTTTTTTTCAAACAGTATTATTATTGTTTTTATTATTCAATTTTTTTTAAAAAAAAACTTATTTTGATGTAATAAAAGTAATATTTAAAAAAAAAAAATCTAAAATAAATCGGCAACAAAGATCACTCTTCTTAATTGATAAATCAAAACACATTACTCTCATTGAAACATGTCACATTCATTGATGCTACTTGAAATATTCTTATTAATTGGTTTTTAATTTTCTTTTTCATGAATTCATTTTAATTAAAATCGCTTTTGTGTGAGACATTGCTTTGGGAGACACTGCCTTTTTTAACTACAAATATTTGATTTTCATTTCGATAATCAAACTTCTTTTTACAAAATCTAAACTATTATAATTTTTTATAATATAAAATTGAATTATTTTAAAATGTAAACTTATCATTAATTTATTCACAATCACAATTTAAAACAAATCTGGTGTGAAACTGCGAAAAGGCGAATTTTTTTCTTCACACTCACAATTATTAGCGTTTAAAACTGCCGGCATTTTTATGCAGAAACACAAAAAATGAAAAACCTATTCGGTAAAATCTCACTTCCGCTGAACCAATTTTTTTTTTTAAATTGGGAATTTCGGCAACTTATATAATTTTAATTAATATTATCTAGTTGACAGAATTGTATAGCACATTGTTGAACTAAAATAGCATTTTAGAGGACACCATAAGCCCACCTCTTCCCCAAAAGTGCCCTTAAATGAATTTTCCCGTAGAAAAGTTTCAAATAAAAGTTGTAGATCTTTGTACGTATAGTTGATATATCGTTTCTAGGACATTGGAAAGGACTTGCGCTTCTATCACACGAGAAAACCTACTTGAGCTTGCACTAGGAGATCGTGATTAATTAATGTTAGCAATTTGCAACTGTAATGCACTTATTTTAGAAAATAAATAGGGGTAATCGGTAATTAGTTGAAAATCGTTGGAACCGTTTTACTGAAAATAGCAGAAAACTAAAAACTGCTTTCAGTAAAGCGCACTTCCGATCATTCATCCGATTTTATTCAAAACTAGGAATATAATTAATATATTTAGAATAATTGCATGTATAGTTGATATAGCAAGTTTAAAGAAGTCGTTGGAGTCGTTTTCGTGAAAATCACAAAAAACTGACAAAAACTATTTAGTAAAGTGGCACTTCCAGTACCTGGATTTTGTCCGAAATCTTTGTGTCTGATGCAGTGGTATAACGGAATACCAAGTTTGAGCTTCCTGCAATTTTTCATTTTTGAGATCTTCTTTACACACACATATACAGACCATTTTCAACAAACCACTTTTTTGGACTCAGGACCATAATGAATGATTCCTAGAAGGGAAGTTGGCTTATCCAGAAAATTCAATTTTCACAAACAAATGTTTTAAATATAAATGAAGAAAATAAGGGCAGCCTTTTTCGAGAAAATCGCGAATATCTGAGATAGATAATCTGCAAAGGGACATTCGATGGTCCACTGAGATCATTAGTATCATTGAATGCTGTTGCGTGGAGGTGTTAGTGGAGAATTTAAAGGATATTCTCGGATAGTCAAGCTGCAATAAACACTTCAATAAGCCGTGCAGGAGCTCTTAACTAGTGGTCGAATATAGGAGAAATCATTATGTCCTTGCTCAGAGAAGCAGGGAAGAGCTCTTCTGGGTACCCAGCTGTAATCACCAAGCAATTTTACGATAGAGAAGTAAAACAATGGAGGAATAGGAAATTGGAGAAGCACTGGAGGGACACGGAGAAGCTGTCTCTAGGCTAAAAGATTTATAAGAGAGGTGGAACTGAAGGTTTTTCTCTATGTATGATACAATTGAGAGTCCTAGAAGGGGTGGGTATACTGCACGCGCTTGTGTGGCTAGTCATTCACACAAAATAGGTAGGGCGTCTTGTTCTTTGTGTCTCAGTATTGTGACGAGAGAGTGAGGGAAACGGTATAACCACCATGTCCCGGTTTCATGAAGTTGGAGAAAATCGCAAAAAACTGCTAAATTCATTCAGTAAAGTGACAGTACCAGTTGAGGAATTTTGGCAAGCAAGTTCCTGTGGGATCCCCTGGTGATGCCAAGTATGAATGTTCTGCGATTTTCATTTTCGAGTTATGCTGTTAACATTTTTACACACACATGCACAACCTCTTTTCTAAAAACTACTTTTCTGGACTCGGAGACTTCAAAACGTGAATTTCCAGTGAAAACTCGTTTTCAAAAATTTGACACGATTACATCAATATTTCCGTAAAAACTAGTTTCAAAAATTTGATACGAGAAAGTAGTAAGAATAAAACTAAAATAATGAAATAATATTTAATCTTTAATAATTGAAGAAAATACTCACACATACAATGTTTATAATAATATGTACTGTACAGGTTGAATTATAAAACTTTTATAGTTCGCTAACACTCTCTCTGGGAGGCCATCCTTGTAATAGTCAAAGAATTTATTATTTAAGAGAGTTTTCAAGCTTTAACAAACCTAAACGGCTAGATTCAGAAACCCTTTTGCATATACACTAGAGAAATACTAGATCTTTGTTCTGGTGGCAAAGTAAATATAACCAAATGATATACAATTATTCATTTATTAATAGCATATTAAAACATAAAAGGGAATATAACTAGGTTGACAAAACCGTCCTCTGTCTCATGTTAATGCTGTAATTGAATTAAATAAACTAAGAAAACTCTCTTATTTACTTCAATTTAACTTACGTTTTACCACAACTGAAACAGAATTACTTTTATTTGTGACTAGTTAAGTTTTATACTTATAATCCAAAAGGATAGGTTATAACTGAAATAATACTTTTGTTTAAAAATAATAAATATTTCATTACATCTAGGAAGGATATAACATTGTTATACATAGGAAGTTGATAATAAGAGAAGAGAAATATAGCGAAATATTAATAGAAGATGAATGAATGGAAATTAATTTGATACACAGAATAAGATTCGTCATTCTAAGGTAAACTAACCAATCAATAAACTGAAAACTATTGAAATATCAAAATGAATGCGATAGTATTTGCTATTGTTTCAAAAGCATCAGATCTTGTTTATAAATACAATGATTGGGGGGTATGTTTATTCAATATGATTGTATATTTCTAGATTGATGATAATTATTAAATAGAGCGCTTCATTCAGTATTGTGATTTTTGAATTATATGTCATTAGTAGATGCTGATACGGTGAAAATTAGGTAAAATAATTATCTCAATCTAATGTAAAAGAAAAATGTATCATTTCCTTTGTTTTAATATAGATGTTTTTTCAGTGATTCCTGGGGTGAGAATAATTTCCTATTACTCTTATTACTTAAACTATTTCTTTAATAAGCGGAACAGATGATAATCTGGTAGAATAAGATCCAGGGAAATAGAAAGGTAATAGAAAGTTTCTCTTTATTTTGCTGAGATCCTACCATCATCGTGCTGGAGGCCCGAATCCCCGTCCAATTGACTGAAACAATTTTTACTTTCTGTTACTCCTATGAAGTATTGTAATCGTGTCACATTTTCGAAATTGAGTTTTCCCCGGAAATACATGCTTTGAGATCTCTTAGTATGAACAAAATGTTTTTAGCGAATATGTCTGTATGCATGATTTAACAAAATATTTTAAAATCGAAGATTTCGTGCAAAATCCATCATCTGGAAATGCGTCTTTATTCACTTTTTCGCGATTTTCTCCAAAACGGCTCCAACTCTTCAAACTTCAGTATTATCTACACTTATAAATATCTATCACTTTAATTTAAAACATTGATGGGAATCCCTTGGAAAAATTAATTTTTTGGGGGTTCTGAGGAACCAGTAGCGTTATGCTTTCCTCTAAAGTTCTACTTCTGTACAATGTATGACTTTACAACCTACATAATGGAAGCATTCCTATAATTCCAAATCAGAAAACAATCAGTTAACCGAAAGTGCGTCTTTACAAAATAGGTTTTAAGTTTTCTCGAAAACGGCTACAAGATTTTCTTTAAACTTGGTACGCTCACTGCACAATAAAATGCGAGTCACTTTTAATTGAAACACTGATTATAGAAGGTTCTTCGGGCCGGTTAGTTAGTTTAAATTTGCACATATTTTGTTTTGAATTTTCTAATGTCCAATCATAATTTGTAATAATTCCATTTGTCATTAAACATACACACATACTAAAATAACCTTCTAACTTCCTGCACATACATACAATCAACAAATCAACTAGCGTAGTGTGTAACAGAAACATTATGTTGAAGTAAACTCTCTGCATGAACTTGTCAAATTTATTCTGACGTTCGATAAAAAGCCGAAACCGGTCAGAAACAAGAGAAATATACATGCTACCAAGGATAAATTACCATATGTTATCCAGCATTGCGGGCCCATCCACATATTCCATATAGGTTATACTAAGTATTATTATATTGAACAATACTTGTTCAATGTAATATTACTTAGGGTTTATCGCTGTACAATGGTTAGAAACTCCTCATTATTGACATAATAATAATTAGTACATTCCTCTTTCAATTTTTCCTTTTCTTTCAATCCCTCTTTTTCAGTTTGATAAAAAAAAAAAAATAACAATTACAATGTAATATTAAATTAATCTTCTGTTTTACCTTACCTGTATGTACATGTAACTTTCTCTGAAGTTTGTTAACACTAGAAACATGATACCATTAATCATCCGGCCAACAATTTGGTAGTATAGCATGAATATATTAGTTTTTGTTATTCCATATTATCTTAGAATGAGGCAATCGATCTTTTCATTGAATTTTCAACTACTTAGAAATCAATTATAATGAACTTTATCAATATTACAATACCATATATTATATTACACTGTTTTTTATAAGCAGTGTTCTTTTTGTAAAAATAAAAGGTTTATAAGCAATGTTATTGGTGTTCGTTATGACCGCTGTATTCAATGTTGTAAATTCGATGTTGAGGTTCGGTCATACAAAAGAACTCTTTTTAAATTTCTACCGACGTTTCGACAAATTTATTGCCTTTTTCAAGGTAAAAATTTTCACTTAGAATTATTTACAAACTTTAGTTATGGTGATGGTTACAACACTTGGTGATAGTATGTCGCAGGTTAAACTACGTTTGTAAATAATTCTAAGTGAAAATTTTTACCCTGAAGAAGGCAGTAAATTTGCCGAAACGTCGGTAGAAATTTAAAAAGAGTTCTTTTGTATGACCGAAGCTCAACATCCAATTTACAACATTGAATACAGCGGTCATAACGAACACCAATAACATTGCTTATAAACTTTTACTTTTACAAAAAGTACACAAATGAAAATGACAAAATATAAACATATAAATAAAGTAAAAATATAAAGTATATAAAAAATAAAATTCATACTGGAATAAGAGATAAATTCATATACTATTTTATAAGAGGTAAATTGGTATAATTAAACTATTTAAATCTACCAAAACTTAAATTCACTAGAGCAAACTAAACATTGCAAATATTTGATTAATTAGTTAGTTAGTAAAGAAAGAGGAGGAAAATACAAACAATAATTAATACTCAACAATTGGAATTTAAACTTAACTTAGCCTCTGCTAAGTATATAATAAAAGCTTGGCGCAGTAAAAAATTGAAAATACTTCCTAGAGAATAGAACTAACAACATTTCTATAATCAAAAGACAAAATTATTACCAATATATATAATTATTATTATTTATTGAATGATTAGTGTTTCATTCAATAAATGAAATACTAATCTACCTGTAATAAAGAGACCTATTTATTTCTTTTTTCGAATGCCTTCATCACAAAGTAATACAGTTTACGCAATTGGTCTGAATGATTTAAATTTAAAAGCAGTTCAATAATAATTTCATTAACAAGATATTCACTGATATAATATCATTCACGCAGTGATTTGAAGTAAAGAAATGAATTATTAGGTCATCTGAACTTTACCCGATCCAAGTGGGATCCATGTACTGGGTAACAATTATTTAGGTTTTGCCTGTTCACAAGATAAGACTAGCCTAATTTTTGCTGGCAAGACGTAATTGATTGAATACTCTTATATAGTGAACATTTTTTATTTTTATCGAAATTTTTACTAGGGCCTAAGTATCTTATAACTTTAAAATACACATTAAAATTGGAGTTTAAAACTTTTTCAATATCTTTACTGAAGTAATGATTATTATATTTTTGTTTATTAAACTTTTAAAATTGAATCTGAGGAAAGAACTATCATCTAAATATCTGTCATTCCAAGTTGTTAACATATTTTGTTTTAGAAAATTTAGCAATTGAAAGGCATAACTGCATTATCAATTAGTTGAGAAAGCCCGAGTGTAACAATATTTTTGTAAATTGATCATTTATTGACAATTCTAATAATTGTATCAAAAGTTCAATTCATTTTAAATACCAGAATCTTTAGGTTTACTGTTTCAGTTTCAACTTGGAATGTATGCACCAGGCGTGGTACTTCTTTCATTACTGTAAAGAAAGGCACTTATTTAGGAGCTATACAATAATATTAAGGATGCAAATGAGTTAAAAACTAATATTTTTGGAGACCCAAGTATCGGACTTAAAGCAGCAGAGTATTTTTAATGTTCTCACAACAGTGACACTGTACTTTTAGATATGAAATAGTTACGCCGCTTTAGGGAACTTACCCGTGGAAGAAAATGGGAAGCCGAGGTAGAGAGAAACGAATAGTTAATTGAGATCGGTATAGAATTATAAGTGAAGTGCCTAATTTTCTTGAAGTGTCCAGATTTTTGGGAAAAAGATTTGCAATCGTTTTAGCAGTATTTATTTTATGTCTATTTTCCAACCAATATTGCTGTAACTAATCCAATTTAAATTAAACATCCTTTGGAGATTAAGCTGTTATTGCAAGATCCTCAGTATAAAGAAGCATTAAGAAATTTTTTTCTTTGGGCACTGATATTCCCCGTGCTTCTTTCTTCCGAAGAAACTAACTATATTACAAACAAAAAGTCTCGTGTGAAACACTCACACATCTTTCTCTTAATGCAGTTTACAAAATTGTAATTGATAACTTTTATAGTTAGTATACCAAATTTAATGATGTTTTTTGTGGAGAAAATCGCGAAAAATGGAAAAAAATGTTCAGTAATAACGCACTTCTGGTGTACTAATTTTCTTGAAACTCAGAATTTTTAGAACCTATTTATTTATGATTAATTTTGTTTGGATGGTAGAATTGTCAACTAAGATAGCACTTTAGAGAAAAACATATTTGTGGGCATTACAAAAAGTAATAATTATATATTGGTGCGCTCTAAAAAAAAAAAATAAATAAAGATATAATACGAGTATAATAATGCATTTACTGATTGATATTCTACCATCATTCATATCGTGTGACTGATGCTAAAACATATTACTTATCTTTGTCAATAATATTATTTTATACAATGTATACAAACATGTACCACATATCACATTAACAAAATTAATATTTATAAACAAAGCTCATTTTACCAATAATATAATCAGATTTATTAAATAAGGCATTATTATGAATACTGATTTAATGAATAACATATGGCATTCATTGTGTACTAAACAATTTAATAATTTGTTTTACAGGGCATGAAATATAAATGATCACAATTTTATTATTACCACAATCGGTTTTAATCTATATAAATAATATTATACGATCTCATTTGACCTTTAGTTATATTATAATTTTAGTAACTTTTATTTTTCATTACGCTTTTCCTTCCACAGAATTTAATGCCACACACTTGTATGGTACTACTGTCTGATGGGGCCTAGTTATTTTTAGAGCATTCCAGGCCTAAAAAACTTAGATTGATGGAATTTGATTCATACCTTATACTACTCTGCATAATTCGGAGTAAAATTTGGATGTTCTTTATAAACCGGTTTAATATAATGGTTGTCCATTGGGTAGATGGATAAATAACATTTGACCTATACCGTGTATGGTTTTTACTTTCTCTTAATCTTTAGTAAGAGGAAGTATTATTATTTTTTTTTTTTAATGAAATAGCACATTCTAAAATAGTGTTGTTATATATAAGCACAGAAAACAATGCAATTTTGAATAACCTATAAAAATATGGGCGTATATTATATGTGCTATTTATAAGAACAGGTTTCTGAAAGATAACAATTTTGTAACCTCCAAGCTTACGTACTAAAGTTCTGACGTACAAATGTCAGCTAGCTATATTGGCATGTTCTATTTATAAGTTTATGAATGTAATTAGCTCAATGGTAGCGTGGACTAGTAACGCGGAGCTCCTGGGTTCAAGTCCAGCAGTGCTGCCTTTAGATTTTCTTTTTCTAGAAGCCTCTACAGCTCACTGCCCGGCCACAGATGTTGATGCTCCTTAAATAAAAATAAAAAAACAACGATTTCTTTTAGTGTTTTTAGAGTTATAAAGTGTTTGTATAGTGGCTATTTACTTAATTATACACTAACTATATTACAATATAATTTAAAGAAAAAAAAAAATCTGGCGTGAAACACTCATACGACTTTTACTTACTACAGTCTTCACAGATTTAAGTGACGTTTGCTTGTCTTCAATTTTATATGCATCTGACTAATAGAAAATCTAAATTTAATAAAATGACTTTTTAAGGAAAAACCTACATTCCCCCTCACCCAAAACATCTTTAAATGAATTTTCTCAACAATGTTCCCAACAAAAGTGATAGGTCTCTATATTCATAATTAGTTCAATGAACTCAATGAAATCTATCGATGTTTTTTTATGGATAAAATCGTAGAAAACTGAAATAACTTCAGTAAAACCGTACTTCCGGTCAACCGATTTTCTACAAACTTAGAATTTTGACAACATATTTAATTCTAAATAATATTATTTAAATGATAAAATTGTATAGTAAACTATAATAGCACTTTAGAGGAAAACATAATCCCGCCCCTTAAAGCTTCATAAATGAATTTTCCTAACCGAAATGTTTCAATTAAAAGTTGTAGTTTTTTGTATGAGTAGTTAATATATCAAGTTTAAAGAAAATCTTTGAAGCTGTTTTCGAGAAATTCGTAAAAATCTGAAAAATTCATTCAGTAAAGTGATACTTTCGGTTGAGGAATTTTAACAGGTAAGTTCGGGTCGGTTCCAATGATCATATGATATCCCCATGGACTTCCTGATTGAAACTTTCTGTGATTTTCACCATATTCCAAAAAAAACTTTTTTTTGGCTTCAGGGGACCTCAAAACGTGCATTTCCAATGGAAACTCGATATCGAAAATTTGACATACAATTCTAACAACAGTTAACGAAAGTAATTAAGAAGCTCTCACTGATGCGCGTTCGAGAAATAAGTAAAAAAGCAAAAAATGTAACCCTAGGCCATCCAACTCATACACGCTCGGGTTCACTTTCCTCTATAGATTCGTTTTTTGTTGTTTTTTTTCTACAAACACTTTTCACACAAAGATATTAATTGAAAATTTATGTACATTATAATGATGCATCCGCAGCAGGATTATAAATCTTGTTGATAACTTGCCTTCTCTCATTTGTTCTTCTCTCTACACTTCCACACATGGCCATCAATCACTCTTTTCTTATTATATTAGATTCATACTTTAATTAACATTCTATATTTTCTTTCTGATACAATAATATCCTCTTTCATTCACCAATCAATTGCCACACACACTTCCACAGTAAAATGTTTAGAAATGACGCTTCAGTGTACGCCATCATTAAACGCTCGTTCACTATTAACTAAAAGAATGCTATTCCAATCCAATGCCAACTAGTGTCTGCTTGTTATAAACGTATTTTTTTAAATTCATAACAATTCCTTCACTTGAACTAATCATAATACAGAAATAAATACTTCTCAAAGATGTAGTTTATACGAACTACAATAGTTCTTTTTTTAAATTTGAATTCATATACTATATAATTTTTGGCGTTATTTATACATTTTTATTTAAAATAAGTCACTTGTCAAGAAATACATAATAATATATACCAATTTTGCAAAATTATATTATTAAAACTTACTAATATTCAATGCAATCAAGATCTTGCTGAGGAGAACTTGCGTATGGATTCTAGGAATAGGGAGATATGCATCTTCTCGGACAGCCAGGCTGCACTGAAGGCACTTGGGGCATTCAAAATCACTTCTTCCCTAGTCAGGGAGTGTAGAGACTCCCTGGAGCCGTTATCCCGGCACAACAAAGTGCGGCTGGTATGAGTGCCAGGACACAAGGGGATTAAAGGAAATGAACTAGCCGATCAACTGGCCAGGATTGGCGGCAATACTCCTTTCTGTGGGCCGGAACCTGTTCTGGGAATAGCCAAAAGTATGGCGAGGGCGTCTCTGAAAGAATAGACTCGGAGAGAACATAATCGTCACTGGAGGCTAAGTGCTGGAGCAAAACACGGCAAAATGGTCATGCCAGAGCTGTGCAGAAGAAGAACCAGAGAGACCCTGGGTTTAAGCAGGTATCAGATTTGTCTGATAACGGGCCTGTTTTACAGGGCACGGTAGGTTCAAGAAACATCTGCACAAGGTGGGATTGGTTGATTCGGAGCCCATATGTAGACTGTGTCAAGAGGAGGAGGAGGAGACGGCCTGTTGACACCTGTTGTTTGATTACGTTGCGATCGGCAGATTGCGGTACGAGATCTTCGGCACGTTGAGACCAGAGGAAATCGTGGAAAGAAGGACTGGTGGGGAAGGTTCTGGACCTGATGAAGAGGGGGGCTTCCTCTACTAGGTATTGAGGGGTTAGCACAATAAGCCTCAACGGGTAGGCTGCAGTGCCTGGGTTTGAGTCCAACCCCTGTGTCATTCTATTCTATTCTATTCTACTAATATTCAAATCCGTAATATAAATATTTATAAGTATCTTCAATACAATAAAGTGTCCATATTTCGTGGCCATAGAAATTCATATGGCGGCGGCCATTTACTGTGCTCGTATTGCTTACGTTTTTATATTTTTAATTTTCTTAATTATCCTGCTTGAAATGTATAAGTATTTTTTTTTTTATATTTGAGTAATGTATTCTGACATATTGTTAAGAAATTTCATCATTTCGATAAGAATAATTAAAAAAACGGTGTTTATCCCGACTTTGGCCCACAAGGTATAAGGTAAATTCAAATTTATACAAACTTTTGTAAATGAGGTTTGAAAATATATTTATTATGCTTTTATATTTAAGCTTTATGATTATTAACAAATTAAAATACTCAAAAACAAAAACCCCAAAATACTCAATAAACCAAAATAATAATATTATTAGAACAAAAGTATAGGCATTGGGAAGTGGTTTAAGAGTTAGTTATCATTAACTAAATTTTATAAAACTAACTATTATGTTTTTTTTGTTTCTCATGAATTTAAATACTGCCAGGCGCATCCATAGGATGCGAAATAAGCAGCCGCGGACAATGGGAGGCACTTGTGGAGAGGAGGTGGGCTGTTTGGTGACACAGGCAGTCCTGGAAAAAGCCTCACCACTTCATGATGATGTGGGCTGGTGGCAAGTGGTCACGGTCACTGTGTTTCTCCGAAGGGGGGATTTTATACGGGGTGTATGAGACTCCTAAATCGTGGTAAGAAAGATAATTCATCTAGGGGAAAAATACCCGGTCGTCCAGCTTTGGGGGTCGTACGTTGGGCCCGCCACCAACCATTCAAAAATCAAATTGCGAAAAAAGGTCAAGAATTAAGTGTCTTGACCTAAACGGTAATCCTTAGAGAAGGGAGGAACCAATATAAGTAAGTAAGTAATATGAGATGGTTATTTCTTTTTTCGTTGACTATCAGAGAAAGTATTGCGATCGTGCCAGATTTTCGAAATTGAGTTTTCACCGGAAATACACGTTTTGAGGATCCCCGAGTCCAAAAAGTGGTTTTTAGAAAATTGTCTTGGTTGTGTTTGTGTGTGGTGTGTGTGTGTGTGTGTGTGTGTGTGTGTGTGTGTGTGTGTGTGGAAGGGTTAAGTCTTCCTCTAAAGTGCAATTTTAGTTTACTACACAAATCTATCATCTAAATAATATTAATTAGAATTAAATATGTTGTCGAAATCCCGAGTTTGAAGGCAATCAGTTGACCGGAAGTACGACTTTATTGGATAGGTTTTTCAATTTTTTTGTGATTTTCTCCATAAAATGCCGACGTTTTGAAACACTAATAAGAACTGTAAGTGTGAATAATGATTGCCATTTCGCAGTGAGAGAAAGTCGTGTGAGTGTTTCACACCAGACTTTTTGTTTTTTTTATTTATTTATTTAAAAAGACGATATTTACTCCATGCTTATGAGTGTTTGTTTTTATGTAATAATGTCAATTGTATTTTTATGTTGGAATAAACGCCATTATTATTATTATTGTTATTTATGTATATATATATATATGTGCAATTAGCATTTCAAGTTTGAGGGGAAAAAATTGGTGTGAAACACTCACACAACTTTCTCTTCTTGCAGTTAACGAAATAGTAATTAACAAATTTTTTAGTTAACCACCTATACAAAATTAATGATTATTCGTCGGTGTTTTTATGAAGAAAAACGCACTTCCTGTTTATTAATTTTCTTCAAACTTGGAATTTCAACAACATACTTAATTCTAATTAATATTATTTAGATATTAGAATTGTGTAATAAACTGAAATAAACACTTTAGAGGAAAATTAATCCAACTGTCCGCCAAAAGTGCATTTAAATGAATTTTCCCTGAGAAATGTGACAAATATAAGTTGTAGCTCTATACCACAAGATAAATGAAAATCGTTGGAACCATTTTTGAGAAAATCGCAAAAAAAAGGAGTGTAAAATCTATTTAGTAAAGTGGTACTTCCGGTTGAGGAATTTTGACAACCAACTTACTGTAGGATCCCATGGTGATGACCTAAACTGAATCTCAAGTTTAAATTTGCTGCGATTGTTCGTTTTTGAACTATGCTGTTCATATTTTCTAAAATACACCATTTTCTAAAAATAAGAGCAGTAAAAACCAAAGTTTTTTGGACTCAGTAGACATCAAAACGAGTTTTTCAAGTCAAAATCTAGATATTGAAAATTTGACATGATAACAATACTAAAAAATTGAAACCGAAGACAAGAATATTGCCGAAAAACTGAAATGTCTATTTCTATAAATACGCATTTCCGGTTTTCTTCAAATTTTCTTTATTTTTAGCAATACATTTTGTGAACCATGAAATTATATAGATAGTAAAACTGTACATTGCATGATTTGGCAGTTTAGAAGAAAAGGAAAAGATTGTAGAACTCTCTTCCAAAACGGCTTTTTTTGATAAAAAAATGTTTCAAACTAAAAGTGCAATAAAATTTTATATGTGTTGAGTATAAGTATGCGAAGTTTAAAGAAAACGTTTTGGAGCGTTTTCTTGACATTCTAGTCAAACTAAAAAAAAAAAGAAGAAGGACGTTCGGCTCATGGATTTTGACTGAAGTCTTACTGTTGCTGAATAGTGTGATGACTAGGTGGTAAATAAACTGAATATTATATTTTAGATTTTTTATTTATTTACAAATTAGTATGAGCCAGCTCACTTAGAGCTTTACACATAGCGCTAATTGAAAGATAAAGAACAGAAACAATAAAACAAAGATGAGTTTTCTCAGAGATCTTGGTAGAGTCTGGGATTTAATCTTCTGGATGATGTAGGCTCGTCTATGTGGTAATGTGAGGCTGAGGGTAGTGTGTGAAGCGATAGGAAGAATTTGTCTGTAAGTTTAGTCATGTGTGTGTATATATTTGGCATGTCAAGTTCTCTGTGTGTTTGTGTGTTTCTGACAAACCAAGGAGCGTTTAGTGCAATTCGTAGTACCTTGTTTTGGAAAGTCTGCAATCGTTTTGTCAGTGTGTTGCTAGCTGTTATCCAAACTGGACAGGCGTTGTGTAGGATAAAATGTGGGTTCTTCTGGGGCTGAGATCAGTATGTTTAAGTTGTCTGTAGCCATCAGTAGCCTGGTACCATTGTTATTGGTAGTTCGGCATCCCCATTATGTATGTTTGCTGTTGAGATCTTCTAGTAATAGTGTGCTGTTCTGTGTAAAAATTTGTTGAAGGTCGTCTTCCAGAAGTCTAGTGTTCGGTCTTAGATAGGCAGATGAAATTATTAAAGGGCCTGTTTGGGTAGCTACCTGAATAGCTACAGCTTCAAGATTAGTTAATGGAGTTAGAGGGAATATCTGGTGTTTAATGCTTATTTTCACACAGAGGGCGACTCCACCTGAAGCTACACGTGTTTGTCTATCAGTTCGGTAGGTGATGTATCCTGGTATTTTAAGTCGGTCAGTTGAGTTAAGATGTGTTTCGGTAATGCATCCTATGTCAATGTCGTATCTAGTAAGAAAGTCAGAGAATATAGACGTTCGCGATTTAAGTCCGTTGGCATTCCAATTTACTAGTGTTAAGTTGTGAGTGTGAAGCTGTCTATGATTGTCCATTGTTTGAAAAGAAGAAGTTCTGAACCAGGTTAGAGAGCAATTGTTTTAGATGTGGGATGATAGGAGTGATTACCTGAAGGAGTAGATCTTTTATGGCATTGAATATAGTTGTTATAGGTTCAGAAGAAACGTTAGAATTCTGGTCAGACGGCCAGGGATTAAGATGCAGAATAAATAGCGAATAACATTTTTTTCTAATTAACCCGAAAACGTGTATTTCCGGTGAATACTCGATTTCTCTAAAATTTACCCTTTTGCAGAAATAATTCTATTTAATAGCGGTAGAGAAAGTAAACATTTCACTTCCCCCCCCTACTTCTTGGTAAAAAAAACAACATAAACTTGTTATCGTAAACTCAAATAAAATTTATTGTTTAAAAAATTATTGTTCATTTAATTTGTGAGAGTGTAAAATAACGTTCATTTCAATAACACAATCAATATTAAATTTCCAAAGTTAATCAAACAAGTTAATGTTGTAGAAAATGCCCACCTTACATCGTTATATGATTTAATACTCTTACATTTGGTAAAAATTACCTTTTTTTTTTTTCTTTATTGTCCATTAGGACAGGCTTTATCCGTCCAGTGGTTGTTCTATATATCTTTATAACGGCACATCTCCTTTTAACTTAACGTCCTTGACTAAATCGATCAAATTTATTTGCCAAACTTCTTTATTGTGTTGGTTGTGTGATAAAAAAAAAAAAAATCTTATTGTGAAACACTCACGCAACTTTCACTTACTCCAGTTTTCAAAATCGTAATTGATAAATTTTATAGTTAGTTTACCAAATTTAATGAAATTCGTCGAAAACTGAAAAAAAAACTGTCCAATAAAAACGCACTTCCGGTTTATTAATTTTCTTGAAACTCGGAATTTTAGTAATCAATTTATTTCTAATTAATTTTGTTTGGATGATAGAATTTTGTATAATCAACTATGATCGCACTTTAGTGGCAAACATAACGCAAGGCCCTACTCGAAAGGCCCCTGAAAATGAGTTTCCACCCCCGGAGAAATGTGTCAAATAAAAATTGTGGCTCTTAACATGTATGTAATTTACATTCTTAATTTAAAGAAAATCGTTGGAGCCGTTTTAGAGAAATAACAGAAAACTGAAAAATACCATTCAGTAAAAACTCACTTCCTGTTATCTAATTTTTATCCAACTCGGAATTTCAGCAATATATTTAATTCTAATTAATATGATTTAGATGACAGAATTGTGTTATAAACTGAAATAGCACTTTAGAGAAAAACCTAACCCCATCCCTCCCCCAATATTGCCCTTAAATGAATTTTTCCGGAGAAATGTTTCAAATAAAAATTGTGTAGACCATTGTATGTATAGTTGATATACCACGTTTAAAGAAAATGTTGGAGCCATTTTTGAGGAATTTGCAAAAAAGTGAAACATTTTAGTAAAGTATACTTTCGGTTGAGGAATTTTGACAGACAACTTACTGTCGGATTCCATGGTGATGACCTTATCGGAATTTCAAGTTTGAACATTCTGCAATTTTTCGTTTTTCAGCTAAGCCGTCATACACATACAGATCATTTTCTAAAAATCACTTTTTTTTGGACTCAGGGAACCTCAAAACGGATATTTCCGGTGAAAACTAGATATGGAAATTTTGACACGATCACAATAGTTCCTGTTACTAGCAGTAAGAAAAAGTAATTTAATAAAAGTGAGTACATAATTTATAATGTTACAAATGTAAATAGGCCTATGATTTCAATATAAATAAAATTTAAGATTACCTATTGCTTGAATGTTGTGGTTGGTTTCGCAGAGATGGAAAGTTTCAGAGATATTTTCCGTGATAGCCTGCTTCTTTTTGTGGACATCAGTCGGTTTCGGGCGTTCACTGTGATAACATAGACTTACAACAGAGCAAATTGAGTGGGTAAACTGAAATTGCAAGTCTGTGTTGCTCTGTGCAAGTCTGTGTTGTAGAATTAAATTTGTCGAAACTGGTCGATGACGACAAAAAAAATAAGCAGACTATTATGGAAAATATCTCTGATATTACTTTAATATTATCTGTAAACATTGATTATACAATGATCTCCTGTCTGTAGCTATTTTTAGTTTCAATAAGTCAAACCAATTCCTTCTACTATCTAATTGAGAAATATTTCTTCATAGTTGGAATTCTAGTAATGCATTTAATAGAACTTCATATTGTATAGATTATCGATATATGTATACCGATATTATAAAGATTATCGATAACTGTATATAGCCTTCACGGGGCACTTTCTTTTAAAGGAAACCATAACTTTGCATTTCCCCCAGAACCCTATTTTTCACATAAAAAATATTTCAGATAACAGGGATTAGGGAAGGGAATAGTTAAGTGGTTAGCGTACTGGACTCCCACGCGGAGGACTTTCGGGTCCAGCTGTGGCTCTAAGCTACCCTTAGATTTTTTTTCTTCCTAGGAGCCTCTACAGCTCACTGTCCGGTGGCCTGCAGTGCACTGAGAAGGCTCTGGGCGCCAATGACTATAGATGTTGACGCGCCTTAAATTAAAAAAAAACAAAAAACACAGTGATTGATTACATAAGAGTGCGCCAATAACACTGAACCAATCCCATTTACCATTTAAAATTTAACACCACAACTATTGAAAATCAATTGTTTTGGCAAAAAAAAAATAAAGTTACAAATAAAATTGATAGGTTTTATATCTATTGTTATGGCCATTTTCGAGATAATTCCAAAAAATGTGAGAAGCCTATTCTTTAAAGTTGGGATGGGTGTTGGTGTAGTGGTTATGAGCATGGACTTGTAAGTGGAAGGTACACAGTTCGAGTCCAGCGTATTGCTAAATTTTATATTTGTTTAAAAAATGTTAATAGTAAATAGGTGCTTCCACCCCCGTCCACGACACCTAATTTGGTAGTTGGACTTAACCCACCTGAAAAAATAGGTATTACTTTACTTTTTACTTTTTTTTTACTATTTTGTAAAGTCACACTTCCAATTAACCGGTTTTCTTGAAATTTGGAATTCTCTCAATACTTCTAACATATATTAATATTAAGTAATAGGTATTTATTTATGTAGATAGTATAAGAAGTTTAAATAAAATCGTTACAGCGATTTTCGAGATAATCGCGAATAACTGAAAAAAAATAAAAATCGATTTTTCGATTTTTGAGATGTTTTGTCCACACAGAAGTCATTTTCAAAAATTTGACACGATTGTAAATATTTCTACGACTGCAATAATTGAGAGTTATATAACATATACATTAGGTACCGAATGAACTACTATAATAAATCTATCATCATTTGCATTATAGGGGTACTTTACAATATTGATGATGCAAGTTCCAAGTCTAAGAACTTCAAAAATATCCCTTTATATTGAGAGAAAAATTCTTAAGAAATCGCAGACATGTTATGTAGAAGATTTCTCCCCAAAATTAAGGAAAAAACAAAACAAAATTAAAAGTAACTTTAATAAACAACGTGCTAAAAGGTTCTTTGAAAATTGAGATAGAATTAATTGAATAATTAAAATACTAAAAACAACAAAACAAAAAACAGTGTATTTTCTCTTAAAATTTCCAACCTGTTTTTTTTAATTCATTAAATTTATCTTACAAGAGTTACAATTAATAAAACAACAAGTTGTGGAGGTAACTAATCAAAAAAGGTTAACTAGGTATTAAAATGGTAAATTAATAAAAGCAATTAAGTAATTTCCATTTTATCTCAACCACTCATCTTGTTTCATCGTAATCTAGGAAAAGCGTAGATGATTTTCCTCCTTGGAGTAAAGTAACAAGGAAAAGTTGTTTTTCCCCTAAGATTGCCTAGGTAGCAAATTAAACTGGACCAATCATACTTATTTGAGTTTCTAACAGCCTAAACGGCCTTAGTTGTAATTTCGTTTCCATTTTCACGTACATAAATTACATACGCTTGTACTTAAGGCTTTTTAGAGAGTTTAGTTATTTTTGTATTTATAGATATCTTAAAGTTAGTAATATTTTAAGATAATAATATTTTCTGATCTGGTATTTTATCCGTCGTAACATGCATATTTATATTGTTTCTGACGTGTTTCGGATGTTAGTCCATCGTCAGAGCAAATTCACCAAGTTCGTGTATAGAGTTCACTTCAACGTAACCTAACCTTATAACCTCCCCACATATATACAACCAAGTGTGAGTGTAATAGAAACATTAGGTTGAAAGTGACTTTCTAGACGAATTTATTGAATTTGCTCTGACGATGGATGAAAATCCGAAACCGGTCTGGAACAATATAAATATGCATGCTACGACGGATAAAATACTAGATGTTATCCAGCATCCACATATTTAACATATTGTAACGCAGCAAGTGGTACCATCTAGGAGAGAAGGGAGGTACCTAAGGTTCTCTTAGTGGCCGCAGGAAGCGCTGGCGGCGCTTTAGTTTTGACCGGAATAGTCGAGAGAAGTCTGGAATGTTCTCTACTGGTATAAATAGAGGGATCATAGAGAGTTGAGAGAGTTTTTCAGTTACAAACGAAGTTACAAGTTTGTGAAAAGTGTACAAAAGTGAACAAAGTGAACTTTTGTGGTTTAAAGTGTGAAATAATTATTATTAAGCGTTGTATTTAATATTTATTGTGTATAGCAATAAATTGGTGTTTTCTTTATTGAAGTTTAGAGTATTTTATCTACACGAACCCACTTCAAAAACTAGTTGCAGTAGCAACTAAGTTTAGAAAGAAAAACATTACATTTGGTGTCAGAAGTGGGATAAAATCTCTAACAGGTAACAGTTTAGTATCAGTTTTGTTGTATTCCCATAAGTACCAGAAGTCAAACGCGGAAAATGGAGGAAATGATGACATTTTTGAAGCAAATGAAAAGAGGCCTGGATGAAATGAAAGACAAAATAGAAAGGGACCAGGACGAAATAAAAGAAATGAAAGACAAATTAGAAGGAGGCCAGGATGAAATAAAAGACAAAATAGAAAGAGGCTGGGATGAAATAAAAACGAAATGAAGAAGAGCCGAGAGGAATTTAAAAGAGGCTGGGATGAAATGAGAGGAGAAATAATAAGGGAGAAAGATGAGATTCAGGATGAAATAGTAGAAAGTTTAGAAGCACCAGTGAATGATGGGAACGGCAGTGAGACTGAGGGTGAATGAGAAGTCGAAAGAGAAGGACCCGAGCGAGAAGTCGAACATGAAGGTGCGGAAAGTGAAAGTGAAAATTTGTTGGTGGAAACTGAAAGCGATAGCGATCAGACTAACCAAGAAACTGTGCAGTACTGTTCATCTAATACCCTGCATACTTCTATGCTCGGAGAAGGTGAAAGTGGTGATTCAATGAAAGTGGCAAGTCAGCATGAGGAGAATGATGGAGAAAGTGAAGGATTGGGTCACGAAGAAATGTTGCTTGGAGATGAACAGTTAGAAAGACGTTCGGGACAAAGTGGTCAGGGCCAAAGGAATAAAGTTCCTCTTCAGCCAATGCAGTGGGCTATTAGAAGTGCAGACACCGGTTCAAAATTATCAGGTGGTTTCCAAGTAGCCTCTCGCAATTCATTGGTATTCATTGATCCGTCCTCAATGAGGCGTTCAACTAACACATCTTCGGCATGCAATAGTAACCCGGATGGGGTCACCAAGCCTACAACAGCTGCTTGTTCGGCTAGAAGTTTTGCTATTGTACTTCGACAAATTGCAGATCCTTTAGGCAGTTTATGTAACGTTAGTGCACCAGAGCAACTACCCGTGCCAATTATACAGACCTATGTAGAAAGACCGTTAAAACCACCGTGGGATTGGCTTTTGACAATGGCGGATTCAACCGAATCTCGGTTGCGCTTTGGAGCTTCTCTTACGACAGCGTCAGATTCTGCACATCTTCATCATCCTCTCTACCATGGTTCAGGTTCCCCAAGCTCGAATAGTGCTAACGGGGTTAGCGGAAGTAATAGCGGAATTTGTGGTCTTTCGAATGGTGGTACTACTTCTGGAAGTACATCAAGATCTACTACACAGTCTTCGCATCACCCTGGAGGTATTTCTTCGGCTTCTTCAACTAGGATTGTTGGTTTTACCACTAATTCGGAGTCTTCCAGACCATCTAGGGATCGTGACGGTGGCAATGAAGGCCAGTCTGCCCGAAGGGAGTTACTGATGCACTGTTTGTCATTGATGAGATGTTACAATTCTGAACATGCTGATTTATTACCAGTACTGGATGTATCTTCGCTCAGGCATACGGCATACGTGATTGATGCTCTGATCTACCTGTTGAGGGCTGGTACTGATCAGAACCTTGAGGGAGCTCTACTACCTCAGACATGGACGCAGCCAGATGAAAAGGAGAACGTTAATGCCGAAGTCGATACGCAGCCAACACCAGTCGCTATGGAGACAGAGCCTGTGAAAGAAGAAGAACTATTAGGAGCAGCAGGAAAGGATAGGCGGCATCCATTTCTCCGGAGATCAGATTCAAGATTACGGCTCGGCTACAGTCCATCAGATCCGTTAGAGATGCCAATGGCACGAGCATTACCTTTAGCTGATCAGCCTCAACTGTTGCAACCGAATGCGACTAGAGATCAGTTGTTTGGTATAACTGAACAGCCAGAGAACATCAGCGAGCATCAAGGACTCAGTTCTACAACCAATCAGCTTGGTACCTTACCTACACGTTTGGGACTTTCATTAAGATTTGAAAATGTACATCATTCTGAACCAGAACGAGAAGAGAAAGGCGGAGCAATAGAGACTGGACGAGAAAGTGGCAGTAGCGGCCCAATGGAAATGGAGTTAGATGGAACTATACCAAACCAGGCACCTCCCTCTCCGCAACCAAATATGCTGATAATCCTGTCAGCTTACAGCGGTTGGGTTAGCACTGATGAGTTACTTGGCCGGCGGAGAATGGCATTAGACTTAATTGGAAAATGCAGGTTAGAACCAGGTTTAGTAGTCAGCGTGCTTGGAGGATTTCCAATAAAAGAAACCAAATTCAGAAGAGATATGGGACGAATTAGAAATCAAGAAAAGAGAGATCTTACTCTATCGAAGGTGGAAAGAGATTGGACACAACTTCTGTTCCAGACATTAAGAGAATTACACAATGTGTATAATTTACATCAAAGAAGTTCTGGTGCTCAACCTCCGTTAGCAGTTATTAGTGTGAAAGTAACCTCAAAGAAGAACCTAGAGCAGGCTCTGGCGTGGCAAGAAGCTTTTATACAGCATCGCCGAGGCACTGCTCGCATATGAAAAGCTGCCAAATCTGGGAGGCGCACAAGTTGGTTCCAGATCTCAGTATAATGTTTTGTCAAGACGTGGCACCAGGGTCAGAGATTCAAGAAGGCGTAGAATCACGGCGAGATCATCTTCGTCACGTTGTAGGAGCCCAAGGAGGACTTCATCATTCGAGTGTTTCTATTCGGGACGAACAGATCTGAGAGGGGAGCAGTGTAACGCAGCAAGTGGTGCCATCTAGGAGAGAAGGGAGGTACCTAAGGTTCTCTTAGTGGCCGCAGAAGCGCTGGCGGCGCTCTAGTTTTGACCGGAATAGTCGAGAGAAGTCTGGAATGTTCTCTACTGGTATAAACAGAGGGACCACAGAGAGTTGAGAGAGTTCCCAGTTACAAACGAAGTTATTAGTTTGTGAAAAGTGTACAAAAGTGAACAAAGTGAACTTTTGTGGTTTAAACTGTGAAATAATTATTATTAAGCGTTGTATTTAATAATTTATTGTGTATAGCAATAAATTGGTGTTTTCTTTATTGAAGTTTAGAGTATTTTATCTATACGAACCCACTTAAAACTAGTTGCAGTAGCTAGTTTAGAAAGAAAAACATAACAATATTTTCTGATATTTGATAGTTAAAAATAAAAAAACGATTTGCTGAAAGATTATTTATTTTTTTCTTCACTTTTTCTTACTTCCGGGTAAGAGAAAGTGTGGCGATTGAATTAAATTTTCGAAATTTACTTTTTACCGTTTTGAGGTCCCCTGAATATGAAAAAAACAAATGATCACTCTCTCTCTCTCTCTCTCTTTATCTTGTTTGCCTTTTTTTTATGAATTTATGATTTATGAAATTAAAATGATTTTAGTAAAATTGATTAAGAAATTGAAAGAGAAATTTGATTTTATTGCATTTCTAGTATAGTGATGACTTTATGCTTCCTTCAGTGTTCCATTTCAGTGTATTAGATGGTTTCTTATCATTACAATATTAATAGAGTTTAAAGATGATCCGATATACGGTAGTGCAGATTTACTGATTTTTTTTTTTTAATTTTTCGCTGTTTTATTTCACCGATGATATCGCCGATTTTGTTTAGTCTAGAATTACAGAGCTCCAGTAATTCTTCTTCGGAAAATTATTTTTGTGAGTGCCAGAGCTCTGGCAGTTAACGTTCCGTTTTGCCATTTCATTATATTGACCAGTACCCCCAATTAATATATAATATTATGGATTAATATGTAATATTATGGATAATCTAAAGATTTATTAGAAATTGCATTTTTTTGGAAGAAAATTTGTTAATTAGTATTTGGAAAATCGCAGTAAGTGAGATTCATGTCTGAAAGTCTGTTTTACGCTAGATTTTTATTTATTTATTTCTTTAGAGCATTGACAAATAGTAAACATTTATTTATGAGCATTGACATTGATAAAACGCCATGACAAACATAAACGACGAATGTATTTTTATTATCTATTTGCTGTAACGTAAAAAAACTGGTTTTACGCTGAAAGATACAAATCACCAGACTGCAATATGCTACTTCGTAAAAAAGGGAGAAAAGTAAGTACAACAAATTCTAAGCAATACTTTCTAATTTGAAATACAAAATTTTAATCATAGGAATTAATTAATATAAATCATAAATGTATTACGTTGGTATTTGTTGTAATGAATTTCAATTGGTTAACAGATTGTGCGATAGGTAATTTGTGAACTACAAAGGTAGACTGCCTAAATCCCTGAAGGGATCTTCAAGTCCCTTTCATAAGGTTAGACTGTTATCAGTTATCTCTTAAACAAATGTTTGCAGTGCTAAGTAATTTAGAAGATGATGGATTCTATTCAGACTCATATACAAACAGAAATATCTACGTATTTTATTCAACCATTTGTTTAACATATTTTTTGGATGCTCTTTTCTTTTCTTTTTTACTTTCTCATATGCTGTTAAATGTTCTAAATTGTGTTTTCACCGTTCGATACGATGTTTTGAGATTCCCTTAAGGTCCGAAATAAAAATCTTTTTAGCGAATGGTCTATAAGTTGTGTGAGTATGTGAGCAATATATCTATCTCAAAGACGCAAAATCGCAACACAAGCTCAAATATGAAATTCCGTTTAGATCCCACTGGAGCTGCATTTGACACATAGTTTTCCGTCAATATCCATCATTATCAATATCAATCATTCGGAAGTGCGACATTACAGAATTTTTTTTACTTTCTCTTACTCCTGTAATCGTGTCAAATTTTCGATATCGAGTTTTCACCGGAAATATCCGTTTTGAGGCCCTCTGAGTCCAAAAAAGTAGTTTTTAGCAAATGATCTGTGAGGGTCTGTGTGTGTGTGTGTGTTTGTGTGTGTGTGTGTGTGTGTGTGTATATGCATGTATGTATGTGAACAGCATAGCTCAAAGAAAAAAAAATCGCAGAAAGTTCAAACTTTATATTCCGTTTAGGGATCACCATGTGATCCGAAAGTAGGCCAGCGATCAAAATTCCTCAACCGGAAGTACCACTTTACTGAATGATTTTTTTTCCACTTTTTTGCAATTTTCTCAAAAGTGGCTCTAACGATTTTCTTTAAACTTGTAGTATCAATTATACTTACAAAGATCTACAATTTTTATTTGAAACATTTCTCCGGGAAAATGCAATTAAGGGCACTTTTAGGGGAGGGGGTTGGTAGGTTGTCCTCTAAAGTGCTATTTCAGTTTACTATACAATTCTATCATCTAAACAATATTAATTACAATTAAATGTGTTGTTGAAATTTCGAGTTTGAAAAAATCGGATGACCGGAAGTGCGTTTTTTCTAAAATGAATTTTTCAGTTTTCTGGTATTCTTTTACTTTCTTGCAATTTCCTCAAAAATGGCTCTGACGATT
>JAAEAF010007260.1:0-46577 GCA_011037195.1 Triatoma infestans
TCAAGTTTCAACTTTCTACGGTTTTTCGTTTTTGAGCTATGCTGTTTCACATACACACACACACACACCATTTGCTAAAAACCACTTTTTTGGACTCAGGGGACCTCAAAACGGATATTTCCGGTGAAAACTCGATATAGAAAATTTGACCCGATTACAATATTTCCTCTTACTAGGAGTAAGAGAAAGTGAAAATTATATTTTTGCAAAATTTGTGGCGTTAATTTTCAAATATATAGGGTTGGTTCAATCTTACTGGCGCACTGTGCTGGACTACAATGTAATCACTTCTCTACCTGCATAGTTTGGTACTTGTCCATCCCTATTTTTATTTTTCATTTTTTTTTTTGATATTTCTCAAACAAAGGTCCGAAGATAAGTCTATATAAACTTGGTTCATTCTTTACAAATATAGGCCTTTCCTTCACTTTTTTAAAAAATTTTCCCGGAGAAATGGATTTTAATAGGATTCTGAAGGAGTTTCCGGAAGTAAAGAATCACTTTTAATAAAATTATGCGTTTATGACCGTTACAAGCTTGCTAAAAATTCCGAGTCTTGGGAAAAATCAATTTACCAGATTAATTTCTCATTACTATTCCCTCACAAATTTAGAAATGGAGTATTCACGGGAAATACTTGATTTGAGGTCTACTGAGAACGTAAAAAGTGATGTTTAGAAATTGGAGTGATGTGGTCATCATAAATCCATAAATGCATAATCAAAACAAGTTCAAATCTGGTAAATATTTCAGTTTTTTTTTTTTGCGATTCTCTCATAAAGCAAAAAGACTTCAACGATTTTCTTTCAACTTTGTATAAAATTAGATTTATATTTTACAATTAGACAACAAACCTATTCATATTTGTCAAGCAAATACTACTTGCACTTCTTAACTTTGAACGTTATCCAACACTTTATGTACAAAATGACTGCTTTGCTTGACAAATTGCGGGAAAATACCACTACTTAAAAATGCCAACAATAAACCTGTAAAATATTGTAACGGACTAGTTCATTGGACATTAATTGGCGCTGAAGGCGCATTTCAAATTGCATTAGGTGCAGTTATATTAGTTGCAGTAAAATTACAACAACCTATTGTTGTTGTTGTTGTTTTAAAGGTGCAACAACTGCGTCATTTGCACCTCTGCTATAGTCCCGTCTGGCTAATCCTATTTATCGTTACCATCTTAGTCCCTTAAGGCGCGTTCTCACGTGTCAAGTTTAGTTGACCGATTTTAGTTGATCAACAGAACCTAATAAGAACCTTTTTTTTTCTTTCAATAAAGTTGATCAACAAAAGTTTGACCGAGTCAAACTTTATCGTTCAAATATGACGCATCTTTCAGTTGACAGTGCCTTCTTTCAAGTATTGACAAGTGTGAACCTCCGAATCGCCCAATTAGCATCTCAGTTTGCTTTCAACTCATAGAGTGCTCCGTGTCGATCGACACGAAACGGTTCGATCGATTTCAGTTGAAACGTATGAACCAAAACTGGACTCGAAGTCGCATTCAACTTTTGCTGATCAACTAAAATCGGACAGCTAAACTTGACTTGTGAGAACGCGCCTTTACAGAAAATCCCAGCCATACATCGTCAAAATTTTGTCAATACCGACTGCCCTAACCTCAACTATCTGCCATCAGAGAGGCGTTTCAGAAATTTAAAAACCTGTATATCTCGCTCTTTGTTACCAATTATCTACTCCAATTTGCCTGTAAGACTTAATTAAGACAGCCTTTCCTGATGATATTACCAGCATTTCTCAAATATATGCCTCATTGTGTCATGGGCACCCTACATTCCTCACATTCTCTTGGAGGCTGTCAAGTGTATGTGAGTCAGCCGGTTATGTTCTATCCTAATTCTGGAGCCAGTATCGCTCGTCTCTTCGTGATTGTTGTAATTGATGTAAACCAAGGAAGCTTTGATAAGTTTAGTTCTTTCCACTCCCGTATCCATTTCTATAAGAATATAGACTTCAGGGAAATTTTCAGAGCTATTGCTGGCCCACCATTCCATTCAAACACAGCAACTATAAATCGAAAGCTAATTAACATCTAGTAAGAATTATATTTTTGATGATAAAGTCGTGTGAGGTTGCACACCAGAGTTTTTTTTTCTGTCTTACAGTTAAAAAAGTCCTCTTTTATTAAATTCTGCTAAATTTGAAGAAATTTGGAAAAATTGTAAGAAATGTTTTGCTTGTAAAAAGTTATTTTTTGATCAATAAGGACTCATTTGTGACACTATTATTGACCTGAAAACCAGGCAAGAACTGAGTAATATAAACATGTGATCAACTGTAGGTAGTGGCCTGGTGTTTCCACTTTAGGCTTAGTACGAACTGGGAGTTTTTTGTTCGGCCCCCTTGTAGCGGAACTGCGTCTGAAATTCACTTTCTTGCATCCGGGACGCTTCGCGACAATGAGTCTCGAATCTGGTGTGTTGCGTTTTAGTATTTTTTGAATCCCATACGAAATGGGATTCTTTACACTCAATTGTTGCGCACAGTATTGAGTCAATGCGTACGTTAATCTCAAACCTAGTGGACCTCACTCTCCCATTCTGGCGCTTTATAAATTTTTTTTCGCTTTCTTTTAGTAAACTAAGGATCACAGATTCCACTTTAGATTAACTGAAGACATACAAGTGAGGCGATATTGTTGGGACGTTTCCTTGGATAATTACAAAGACAGGAGGAAAGAAAGCAAGCAGAAGCTATGGCTGAGTTAGCCCAAAAAATATGAAGTACGACAATGGAGATGGGAAAAAAAAACTTCACACCTTAAAAGGTAAGTTAATTAAATTTTAATCGATTTTAATTTCAAGATTTAATCTTCTGTGATTGGCGGCGAGTTTTGTACATTATATTATTATAGATATACCTTAATTTAATAAATTGCTAGCCTCTTGATAGCAGAAACTGTGACATCCTAAAATTCGTCTCTTTTTTCGAAATGTGTGGTTTTGACCATTTCCAGAAGATATTCAAAGTCGACTGGACTCATCCGAACAAAATTACCGGATATACCCATACTTATTTCGATTCTTGAACATTCCATGAATTCACCAACGTGGTAGCTATTTGTTAGCCCTTTTTTTACTTTCTCTTACTCCTAGAAAGAGTATTGTAATCGTGTCAAATTTTCGATATCGAGTTTTCACCAGAAATATCCGTTTTGAGGTCCTCTTGAGTCCAAAAAAGTGGTTTTTAGCAAATGGTCTGTGTGAGTGTGTGTATGTATCTGAACAGCATAGCTCAAAAACGAAAAACCGTAGAAAGTTGAAACTTGATATTACGTTTAGGTATCACCATGGGATCTGACAGTGCGTAATCTGTTAAAATTCCTCAACCGGAAGTACCACTTTACTTGTTGGTTTTTTTACTTTTTTGCGATTTTCTCAAAAATGGCTGCATGATTTTCATTAAATTTGGTGTATCAACTACACATACAAAGAGCTACAACTTATATTTGAAACCTTTTTCTAGGAAAATATATTTAATGGCATTTTTTTGAGGAGAGGTGGGGGTTATGATTTTCTCTAAAGTGCTATCATAGTTGTTGATTATACAATTCTAACAAAATTAATTAGAAATAAATGGATTACCAAAATTCCGAGTTTCAAGGAAATTAGAGAAACCGGAAGTGCACTTTTACTGAACGTTTTTTTCAGTTTTCGTCGTATTTGAATTAATTTGGTATATAAACTATAAATTTTGTCTTATACTTTTGATAACTGGAGTAAGAGAAAGTTGTGTGAGTGTTTCACCCCAGATTTTTTTTTTACTCTATAGAGCTACGAAAAATGCAATTGTACTGCATGAGAGCGCGGCCTCGTTCGACTTGGCTTAGATACAATTTAGATGCGGTCACAATTTCCAAAGCGACAATGTTGCGGGGTAAAGAGTTTGCGACAAAGAGTCCGAACAAAAAATCCCAGACCGTACACGGCTTTATTAAAGCCAAAATCATGTTTGTTCGTTAAAAGATAGATTTAAAAATTTAGAAATGGTGTTAAAAATCAAAGAGCAAATTTAGACGTTCGCAATTTTTATTATTTATTTATTTATTTATTTATTTATTTTTTAAAAAGAACGTTAAAAAAAAGAATACATACCTATATATTTATTTATAAACTTACAAAATAAATAATGCTCTAGCTATATCTAAATTAAAGCTCGAATTTTCTTATGTTTGTTTGTTTCCTTGTTTGTTATTGTTGTTGCTGTTGTATTCCAGTGGACAAAAAAAAAAAATGGAAGATACTTAGTTCTTATGTTCATTGACCACCGAACTTGAAACTACAGGTTTTGCATGCTCATTGACAACAGAATTACTATCAGTTCCAGCTGCATTCTGAGCAAATTGTGCAGGAGGTGCTGCAGTAACAGCGGGTGCTGGTTTTCTCACAGTATCATTAGAATCTGGTTTGGCCATTACTTCGGCATTATGTGAAGATTCACTGTTAACATTGCCAGCCGGTGAACTCGTAGCTAATGATTCATGTTTTTGTTGTTGTTGTAGCTGTAGTGGCGGCTGCTGATGTTGCATATATAGTGGCTGCTGCTGCTGCTGCATATATTGTTCTTCCTCGTTCACCTTAGAAGTACTAGCCGCTTCTGTTGCAGTCGCAGAAACAGAAGAAGAAGGTGAAGAAGGTGAAGAAGAAGAAGATTGTGCAAATTCAGTTACAGGTGTAGTTTCAGCGTTTTGATTCACTACTTCAGTAGATCTACTTTTTTGAGCTACTACTTCGCCAAGATTGCATTCTTCTTGTTCGGCTCTCACAAAGAACGTTCTAGAGATTTTATGTTTATCTAATACAGCATACGCTTTTTGTAATACTGTACCTGGAGGTAAACGTTCTCTAGTCATCACCCATGCTGTTTCTGTAACACCATTAAAAAAAAAAATAATAAAAAATAAAAAGGATTTTGAATTTAAAAAGTAAGGCAAAAATTTGTAGCAGCAAATACGAGGTGTGTAAATTAAGTAATGAGACTGATTTTTCTAGTGTTCGATCTGGCAACACTGGAGACGCGGCGCATGCGTGGTAGGGCAAGTAAACATCTGATACACGTCCAGTGCAAATTTGAAAATGCTAGAGTTGTTGCACTGTCCGTAGTGACTTTTTTTGTGAGCAAGGTTTTTTCAGTGCGTTTTAAAAATGAGTGACATCAATTACGAGCAACGTTGTGCTATCAGGTTTTGCTTCAGACTTGGGCACAGTGCAACGGAAACGTTTGAAAAACTGTGCCAGGCCTATGGAGACAATGTTTTGTCGAGAGCACAGGTTTTTAGGTGGTTTAAGTCGTTTGCAGAAGGAAGGGAATCAATTGAAGACGAGCCTCGCAGCGGAAGGCCTTCATCTTCAAGAACCGACGAAAATGTTGGCAGAATCCGCGATCTCGTGCGTTCAGATCGTCGTTTGACAGTCCGAATGATCGGCGAAGAGTTGAATTTGACTCACACAACCGTTCATCAAATTTTGACTAATGAATTGGGGATGAGAAAAATTTGTGCAAAAATGGTTCCGAAAAATTAATGTATTAATAGTATTTGGCCAGTAATAACATTCCTGTGGCTCCTCAGCCTCCTTATTCACCCGACTTGAGTCCATGTGACTTTTTTTGTTCCCCAAATTGAAAAATCACCTCAAGGGACGTCATTTTGGAACATTGGAGAATATTCAAACAGCCGTAACCGACCAACTGAAGTCTATTCCAGTATCCGAGTTCCAGCACTGCTATGACGAATGGAAGAATCGTCTTCAGCGTTGTGTGGCTTCCCAAGGTAGTTACTATAAAAAAATCAGTCTCATTACTTAATTTACACACCTCGTATACCTTTCAATAAAACAATTTCAACGTTTAGATAAAATTGCTTAGTATATTATATAGAAAGTTTTAAACTGAAATTAGTGTTAATATTTTAAATTCAATAAATTAAAAATATAAGGAAACAGATGCCACGGTAACTGATTGGTCAGTGGCGAGGACGCTAAGCTGAAGTGTTTTGTTGTGGGGAAATCCTGAGGTGTGCCCTAGAGAAATCCTTTTATTCCTATCTACAAAAAAAGTAAAATTGAATAAAAAAAAAAATCAACTCGATATTTCGTTCGTGTTGGTTGGTGGGTTTAAATACCAAAATAGATGGAATCCTGAGACAAATGTTTCGATCAAAAAGCCGTGTACTGGAATCCATGGACTTAAGTAATTTTTTTTTTTTTTTTTTCAGTATTTCCCAATTTTCATAAAAAAAAAGTCGTTAATCAATTTCGAAAATATTATACACAATACTTCTTCTTATAGAAGATGAGAAAAATAAAAATTAATTAATCGGAGGAATGATTTACAACAGTTATCCGTTTAAAAAAATAAACAAACACAATGATTAATTTTAAATACCATAAAATTCGAACTTAAGCACCACAAAAAATGTAAAATATTTGCTGTGATTATTCAATCTGAAAAATCTTGTTCAGCATTAAGAGAAAATAATATGCCCCATATAACACATACGTAATTAACGCTTGGCCTCAAATTTTTTTTAGACTAAATGATTTCTGATGTGTAACACATACTTTTTCTTGCCCTAACCAATTTTTGAAAAAGCTTATTACTTTCTCTTACTCCTAGTAATAGGAAGTATTGTATCGAGTTTTCACCGGAAATATCCGTTTTGAGGTTCCCTGAGTCCAAAAAAGTGGATTTTAGCAAATGGTCTGTATATGTGTGTGTGTGTGTGTGTGTGTGTGTGTGTGTGTGTATGTGTGTGAACAGCATAGCTCAAAAACGAAAAACCGTAGAAAGTTGAAACTTGATATTCCATTTAGGTATCACCGTGAGATCTGACACTACTTTATCTGTCAAAATTCCTCAACCGGAAGTACCACTTTACTAGTTAGATTTTTTACTTTTCTCAAAAATGGCTCCGACGATTTTCTTTAAACTCCAAACATCAACCACACATACAAAGAGCTACAACTTTTATTTGAAACATTTCTCCGGGAAAATGCAGTGAAGGGCACTTTTAGGGGAGGGGTAGGGTTAGGTTTTAATCTAAAGTGCTATTTCAGTTTATTAGACAATTCTGTCATCTAAATAATGTTAATTAGAATTAAATATGTTGTTGAAATTCCGAGTTTGAAAAAAATCGGATAACCGGAAGTGCGTTTACTTTACCACTTTAATAAATGATTTATTCACTTTTTCGCATTTTTCTCAAAAATGGCTCCGACGATTTTTTTGAAACTTCGTATATAAACTAAACATGCAAGATCTACAACGTTTATCTATAAACTTTCTCTGGGAAAATTCTTTTAAGGGCACTGTTAGGGGAGGGGTGGGTTAGATTACATTCATCAAAGTGCTATCCTAAAAAGAAAGAAAAAAAAAAAAAGAAAAAAAAAAAAAAAAAAAAAAAAAAAAAAAAAAAAAAAAAAAAAAAAAAAAAAAAAAAAAGTGTTTAGACTCCAGTCTACATCCAAACCTAATTTGTTTTTAGAAATAAATAGATGCTAAAATTCTGAGTTTTAAGAAAATTAGTAAACCGGTAATGCGCTTTTACTGAACTTATTTTTAGTTTTGACGAATTTCATTAAATTTGGGACCCTAGCTATAAATTTTATCAATTATAATTTTGAGAACTGGAGTAAGAGAAAGTTGTGTGAGTGTTTCACACCAGATTTTTTTTTTAAATGCAGAGACAATTGCATTTTATAGCAGGACAAAGTTTGCAATAATCGTAATCACTGAAAAGTGAAAAATATTAAGTGTAGGATTCATAGATTAAATGTGTTATATATAACAAAATATAATAAAAATTAGAAATAAAGATTAAAGATAGAAATAGATATTTATTCTTGTATTTAGGTGCGCATAGTTGAAAAAACATCAGAGATGCTTTTCTTGCCTTAATTTTTGAATCATCAACCGATTTTTTAGGTGTTCATTCATTTTCAATAAGCCCTGTTTTGATGGAAATCGATGACCTAAATTGCTACTTTGCTGAACTTTTTTTTTCTCATAAATTATAGAATTATTGCCTACTTTTATTTCATTTTTGTTTACGCTTCGCTCATAAAATTTAGTTTAGGTCCCCTAAGTGGGTAACACTGAAGTGTAGGTTCAAAGGTTCATAGAACCTACTGAACATAATCATCCCACTTGGTTTCTAGAAAGATGGAGTAAAATATTTGTTCTTTACGTATCCCCTGAATAAAACCCTTACAATTTAAACAACTAAATACTGTAACACCTTTGAATTTCAGCAATGAATTTTGCTTGTAGTTTAGGATGCCCGGTCATTGAGGTAATTATGCCTTTTTATGGAATGAAGTCGCAATATGATATTTGTTGAAACTGAATGATTACGTTATCCTACTTATGATTGAATATTTTTTTTGTTTGTTTTGTTTATTTAGAAATTTACAAACTATTACATATATACAATGAGTAAATAGGATGTTGAATAATGAAACTGTAGGCTGTGAGAAGGTAGGAGGAGAGAAACTACCCAGCGGTAGCACTCTCTACGGGATACAAGTAGCACTGATCGATCAGTCCCGAAGGAAATCTCGAGGCCACTGGCGATTCAAACGGCGAGGAGGATTGTCAGGGATGGTAGTGGAGGCTAGAGATTGTACAAAAGGAGAGAGTAGTATGCAGTTTATGATATTTTGTCTTGGCAAGTTGTTGTACGAAAGGGACGTTGAGGTCATTATGGAGTGTAAGGTTTGACACGTAGAAAGGAGCATCAACTATCTGTCGAAGTTGCTTAGATTGGAATGTCAGAATGGTACATAACTTTGTAGGTTTAGCTGAACCCCACAATTCAAGTCCGTAAGTCCAAATTGGTTTGATTATAAAAATATATATCAGTCTTTTGAATTCTGTAGGTAATTTGGATCGTCTTCCGATAAGTCTGTAAAGAAGTTTGGCCCTTTTAGTCAGTGCTTGTCTTTTAAGTCTTGTGTGCGTTGATTGAATATAAACGTAAATTATTCACTTTTATCATTACATTCAGTTCAAAGTTTTAAACAAAGATATTTAGAAATTCTCGTATTCAAATTTTATAAGCCGCTTTAATTTAGTGCATTGAAGTATATCAATTTAGTAAATAAATTTTCCCTTTTCACTTTCACAGTTTTCTTAAAACATTTTCTATTGGTTTCTGTATTAAATATAGAAAGAGGAATTTTACATCCGTTTTGTTTAGCAATTAGGAAATATTGCCAAAGGACAATCATTTGTATTCACAAATGAAACATATGTGAATTTTGTAGATACAAGTTGGACATTTTAGAAGCATGTTTAGAAGGATTTTATTATTTACTTATTTATTTGTGAAAGAATTTACATTGAATGTAAACAGAGTTCAGTACGAGGAACAAGAAGGAGATAAAATATGATGTAAATTATTTGGGTAAGTAAAGGTAAAAGTAAAGATAGATACTTAATATTTATGTAAAATAAAATACAGAACTGTGTATATAGGAAAAATAGAAAAAAAAGAAAAGAAAATTCAAAATAGTTATTAATGAGTATATATTTACTATAAAATAGAATAAATTATTTACTTATTGTTATCTACATTAATAACAAATTAAAATAATATTCTCCTTATAATGAATAGGATTTTAATTTTCTCTTATTAATAGATCAAACTAATATCCCGGCCAAGATTGATAATTGAACCCTAGGACCGCAAAAACACACTAAAAAGGGATTTGATTGGTAAAACTGTTTGAAGTCGTATAAACTGTGGTAACGTCTGAAGTGATCTCAAATTTTTAGTCTTCCAGACTTAACCATTCAGAGATCGAAAAAAGAGTTCATGTCTGAACGAAAAAAGTGGTTCATGTAGGAATTCGATTAGTTCGATCATTTTAAAGATTTTTCAGTATTTTAATTTTAAATGTAATTATTAGTAAATCATTTTTTTTTTTTTAAATACGATTTACAAAATGCTTTATAGCTTGGATGTGTAATCTGCCTGCCAGAGGTCGATTTACCAATCACATAAACTTGAATAGAAAGAAGTAAAAAAAAAAAAAAAATTATATTTTAATTAAATAATAAATATAATTATGTTCATTTAAATTATAAAATACTCACGTGTATTGACTATTGGTCCAAGTCCAGAACATGACCAAACAACAGAATAAGAATCATAATCAGTGTCCAAGATTATGTATTCAGTTTCCATTGGGACTAAAAATATAAATAAAGAAGAAATATTATTTCTATATAATATTAATATTATAATCGAATTTATAAGATGTTCATCATTTTGTCTCTTAGGACATTTTTGAACATCATTCCTACTTTATACCAAATCATGTAATGATTTTTTTTTTCTTTTGAAACACATTAAATAATTTAATCATAATAATTATAGGCTTTCAATAATTGTTGCATTTGTTGCTTATTATTGATCTTGCAATAATCCTGATCCCTTCAAAATATCCATTTTGAAAAGAATATGAAAGGTAAAGGGTCCGCGACACACTCTAGCGGATAATTATGAAACTGAACTCATTATAATTGAATCTGATTATAATTTCCTAATTCCTACACTAAAAATTACTGATTTACTGGTACAAAGTATAAATGTTTTATATAAAATAACTTCTTTTTTTTTTTTATTTAAAAAAAAAAGAGTCTTCGTTTCATACTGTAATATCCTCTTAAAGCTTGTGTCTAAATATATGACATAACCAAAAACCAATTTCAGCCATAAATTCAGAATGTTTCAAGAAATTTTTTTGATTGAATCTTTATATTTTAGGCAATTTCATTAATAACTTTTAAAGGAAATTAATTTATTAATAATAATAATAATAATAATAATAATAATTAACTAACTCACATGGTAGAGTGGAATATTTGACACTAATCTTAGAATCAACACCACCTTTTGGAACATTTCTAATTTCACCATCAAGTACTCGCTTAATGCCCGTTCTGTGAGCAAGATAAATAAATATAAATTAGTTAATGAATTTAATTACATTGTAAATAAAATAATTAAAGAATAATAAACTGAAAATCATATAGGAGTAATATTTAAATTTTTCAAGAAGCGTTTGAAATGTGTTCACAGAATTTTTTCTGCTCATTTTGTAAGTCTATTTTTTAAATAAGTTTTTTTTTTTTTAAAAAGTGAACAATATGTGTAGTTAAATTGGTATTCTTTTAGATGTAAAAAGCCCTCCTTTTCATCCAAAAATGTTGATAGAAAAACTATATGTGGCAATAAGGAATCATCTAATAATATTCAATATTTTAAAATCAGTCTTGAGTAAAATTCAATTTAAAAATTTTAAGTTTTTATATTAATATTATTTTAAGAGATGCTTAATTTGTTACTGTTCGGTATATTTTTAAATATAACCTCATTATTAAAATTATATTTTTATTTCAATATACTTACAGTCTATTGGTGATTTCATTAGTGACAAGGATTCTACCATCTACAGCTTTTGTATAATTGGTTCTGGCGCATCTGCTTCCAGCTTCAAGTACCGTAAAGTAACGTTCAGCTTCGTACCAAGTTCCCAGATACTAGTTAGGATCCATGAAACAAAAAAAAAAGATTGGCATTTTTAAAATAATAATAATAATGAAATCACAACTGACTTTGAGCATTTGAATTTATTGATTCTGATTTATTGGTAAAAATAAATTTATAATTTTAGCTTTACATATTTTTATTTTACCCTTTGCGGGGGTTCATGTTTTATAGTGATCGTGCAAAAATTTTGAAACTAACTTTTGTCTATGATCCACGAGTTTTTGTCTATTTCAGAATATTTTACCAACATAGTTCATATTATAGCAAAAAAAATAAATATAAGAAAAGGTATAAGACGAAGTCGGAATTCGAAGTATCGTCTCTCCATGTTCCCTGTCTTATAGTTATTGTGGTTGGTTCCGCAGAGCTGGAAAGCATCAAAGATATTTTTTCCGTGATAGCCTGCTTCTTTTTTGTGATCATCGACCGGTTTTGGGCGTTCGCCTATCATCAGGATGCTTTTTGTCAAATCTATGCACAGAGCAAATCCATGTTATCACACTGTTTGACAAAAAGCATCCTGATGATGGGCGAACGCCCGAAACCGATCGCTGACCACAAAAAGAAGCAGGCTATCAAGGAAAATATCTCTGATACCCTGTCTTATACCTTGTATAAATCTTTTAGCTTGGAGACACCCCTCCAATGCTTCTCGAATTCCGTCTTCCTCTATTGCTTAACTTTTCTGTCGAGAAATTGCTTGGTGACGGGCAACTGATGCTGCTTATGAGAAGAAGCTGCTTATCCTGAAGAGCTCAACTCTTCTACTCTACTACTCTGAGCGAAGTTATTAATCTTCTCCTACATTCACCCACTAATTTAGATCCTTCATGTATTATCTTCCTTTGAAGATCCACCCTTGAGGTCTTTGTTACTATCGGCACGGGCCTTTCATATTTGAACCTTGGAGAGACGTGTTTCAATATTAAAGCCCAAGGAACAGGGTTTCTTATTACCATTGCTATTCGGACCAATTCACCATAACTGATGGGAACCTCCATCCGACGACTTTCCCAGGAAACGTGCTCGGTAGGGCTACCGAAAACAAAAGGTTACACCTTATATCACATCAGAAATAGATATTAGAACCCAACTATTGGTTGAAGCAATTAATGACACTGTTCTGGTTGTAACATCTAATGTCTGATTGTAATGTCTTGTTTACAATCAGGTTTCTTCTAATATTCTAGCTCAATTAAAATTTCTTAAAATTGTTATTCCTTACAATAAATGATTTTGCCTTAAATTATCTATAAAACTTGTTAGGCTCTTAGAAAATTATTAACTGAAGTAGAGCGTGCTTAAGCTTAGATGAAAGTGACTTTTACTGACTAAATCCTAATTTGTAGCGTTTGTTTTGTTGATATGGCCTACCTAGAACTGTCAAAAAGGATAAAATCTGTGCCGGCGCATAAAGCTATACAGATTTTTTTTTTAAAGCAATATTGCATATAAATTATTCTGAAAATTTAGAACATCTTTGTTAAAAATAATAAAAAATATTACCCTATCAATGTCGAATCCTGGCATTGCCCTCTTGTCTGGGCACCAGCCAACTCCAGGTATCTGTGCTGTGGATATCGCTATTAACGTACATATCACTAAAATTTGCTCCTTCATTCTGTGAACAAAAATTACAAATTATTATATTTTTTTAATTTTTACATTGGTTATTGATTTTTTTGGTATTAAAAAAAAAAAAAAAAAAAAATAAAAAAAAAAACCTAATGTGAAACACTCACACAACTTTTTCGTACTGCAATTTACACACCTTGTAATTGACAAAATTTTATGGTTAGTATACCAATTTAATGAATTATGAAGAAAATCGCGACAACTGAAAAAAAAAAATCGTTCATTAAAAAAGCACTTCCGGTTTACTAATTTTCTTGAAACTCGGGAATTTTGGTAATCTATTTATTTCTAATTAATTTTGTTTAGATGGTAGAATTGTGGAAGGAACTAAGACAGTCATGAGATAGAGCTTTTTATATGTATAGTTCATATTGCAAATTTAAAGAAAATAGTTGGATCTCGTTTTAGTGAAAACAGCATAAAACTGAAAAATACTTTTCAGTAAAAACGAACTTCCGAACATTCGGTCATCCGATTTTCTTCATACTTGGAATTCTAACAACATAATTAATTCTATTTAATATTATTTAGGAGCGAGCGAGTGTTGGTGTAGTGGTTATGAGCATGGACTTGTAAGTGGGAGGACACCAGTTCGAGTCCCGCCGTATAACTGCTAAATTTTATATTGGTATGAAAAATGTTAATAGTAAAGTAGATGCTTCTGCCTCCGTCTACGATACCTAATTTGGTAGTTGGACGTTAAGACCGCCTGAAAAAATAGGCAATTACTTTACTTAATATTATTTAGATGATAGAATTCTATTTTAAACTGAAATAGCACTTTGTAAGAAAGTTTATGGTTCTTTGCAGGTGTAGTTGATATACCAAATTTAAAGAAAAATCGTTGGAGCCAATTTTGAGAAAATTGCAAAAAAAAAAAAAAGGGGGTGGAAATAACCATTCAGTAAATTGTGTAGTTTCGAGTTCATTCAATGTGTTTTGGGGTTATATTCTGGAATATGCAGTATAAACATATTCCAGTTTTATTGTAATCTTATTATTGTGAGAGACAGTTGTGTGAGCGTTTTACATCAATTTATTCCCTCCTCCCCTCCAAGTTATATTCTAATATAAAAAAAAGTAATATAAAACTTTTGAAACTAATATACAAAAAAAAAATTATGTCTTTTTAAATTTTATTTTGAATAGTTTTAATACAATTAGTTTACCTGTGTTTTTAATCCCTAAAAATTTAATCAGAAATATTCAAGACTATTAAAGTACACAAAATAATAAAATTTAAACGTAAGTAAAATTGTTTCCAAAGTCTGATGTAATTAGATTCATGGAGGTACCTACATAACTATTAAACAAAACCGTTAGAAGTGGACTAAATCTTAATTAAACAGCTAATGCTAATGGTTGAGAATTCCGGTTAAGGAATTTTGACAGACAACTTAGTGTTGGATCCCCCCTTAGCGACACCTAAACGGAATATCAAGTTTGAACTTTCGACGATTTTTTTCGTTTTTGAGCTATGCTGTTCACACACACGCACAGACCATTTTCTAAAAACCACTTTTTTTGGCTACAAGGGACCTCCTCAAGACGTGGATTTCCGGTGAAAAAAAAGCACGAAATGGAAAATTTGACACGATTACAATACTTCCTCTTACTAGGAGTAAGAGAAAATAACAAAAAACCTAGAGGAAGCTCAAAGCTAATATTCGCTTAATTATCTTCTTTGCATTTGACAAGGTTTTGATCAAAATCCAAAACCGGAAAGTGGCTCCAACGAATTTTTTTCAAATTCATACACATAAATGCCTATCACTTTTATTTGAAACATTTTGTTGCCGGAAAATAGAGGTGTTCTAAGGGAATAGTGTGATATAGGATTAAATTTAAAATTCCGTTACAAATTTTTCTAATTTCTGAAAGACGATGCTGCCCAGGTAAAGAGCAGTATAATCCCCACTCTGCAAAACCCAACTAAAGATTTAGTAAGCAGTGCAAGTTTAAAAAAAATCTGTTAATTAGTATTGCCATTAATTGCAGTAAGGTTGAAAATAATGTGAATAAGATATGTTAGAATTTTTACTATGAGTTAATCTGCCTTTAAAATTGTATAGTTGGGAACCATACATCATACTGAAATGGCAGTTAAGTTTGAACAAAGAGCTGGAGCAGTCTACTCGTGGATATAATGGATGTGAGAAGGAGAGAGAGAGAATGGATTTTAGAGAAATTAACTAGAATATATGCTGAACACTGTATAATGAATTGAACATACAACCTGCAAGGACTTTTCAAGTTAAATGGAAGTTAGGTAGCGAGAGAGATAATATAAAGAGACAGACTGGCTGAGTGAAGAGAAGGTAGTAAAAGTTGCTGACTGGTTGTAAACTGTCCTTAACTGTACTGCTATCGAGGGTATGGGTATGTGGCGTCACCATCGCCCACCCTTCGGGGTGCAATCAGCCTCTGGCTCTCCAGGTTGGGGAATCCCTCACCCCACCTAATCCAATCCTGATCCTTTCCCCTTGCAGGGTTGCCTGTAAGTTACCTGGGTTACTGAAACCCCTGCACTTGAGGCAATGGACAGGAATCAGTAGATCCATCGGGCGTGCGATCAGTCACGCTAGCTCGTTAGAGTTGAAAAACTGAACTACGGGCGCAAGCTAGTTTCCGAGGCAATTGCTTGCAATTGAGGTAGGATTCGTAATGGCCGTGGTTTAACCAATAACTCCCAATGACCGAGGTCATGAGTTGAGCAGGAAGAGACTCGGAATATAAATTAAACCCCGGTGCCAGCCCGTAGCTGGAAGCGCATTTGCAGGTGTGCGCAGTTCACCAGAACCTGCTACACTCCATAGCAGGAATGCCGAAGCACTCCGCCTTCCCTAGCTTCTGGGAGTGGAGTGTGACCACTATGTGGGATCACTCTGCACGCTGGTTGAACGTATCTCAACCTGCCCTTAAATGTGTCAAGCAGGGGAGTGCTTCGGCACGCCTGCTATGGTCGGGTATTGCACTAAAAGTCCTTCCATGGTATTGACATCCCCTTCTTGTTAACGATCCCGTTGCTTGCAACTGGGGACCGTAAACCCCAGAGGGGTAGGTAAGGACTTTAAAGATCCCCCCCCCCCCAGTACCAAGAGAAAAAAGGGGTATACGGGAAGAATGTACTGCTATCGCTCTATATATATGAATCAAACTGTCCCTTCCTAGCCTGGCCTAAGGTGGGGAGCAACTAAATTTGATTCATTTCTGTGTTTCTTCCTCTCTTCGGATCGTATGAATCTTTAATGATTCGGATCTCATTGCATGAATGTTGGCTTAGGACCGTGAGGAATGGAGAAGGTTTTTTGTTGAAGCCAAGACTCACAGCTACCCGTAGTGCTGTAGATGAGTGGGTGTGGTTTTTTTTTGGGGGGTGGGGGTGACAGAAGCACTACCATGTGTATACCTTATATGGCAGCTTTTGTATCCCCCCCTCCCTTACACTAGATTTCCTAAAAGCTTTCCAAAAATCCATTTTTCCAAAGAGAAATATTTCAAATAAAAGCTTTGATAGCTTTATAGCAATTCGAATTTTAAGAAAATCTTGGAGGCATTTTTTTGAAAAAAAAAATTAAGAAAAGCCTCAAAAATATCTAATAAAATCGCTCTGGCAGATAACAATTTTTCATCTCAACTTTAGAATTCTAGTAATGTTGATTTCAATGGCTGATAGCAGGTAGAACGTAATATTTTAGATTGATTTATATTGTATTATAAGGTGGATTTAGTCAAAAATCCATCTAACGGATGCGAATTTTCTGATTTTTTTTTTTTTTACTTCTTTTTTCATGATTTTCTCGCAAATGGCTCAGCTAAAATAACTGACAATATGTGTGGAACTGAAATGTTATATTTTTACAAATTCTAGTTTCGAGTTCATTCAATGCAGTATAAACATATTCCAGTTTTATTGTAATCTTATTATTGTGAGAGACAGTTGTGTGAGCGTTTTACATCAATTTATTCCCTCCTCCCCTCCAAGTTATATTCTAATATAAAAAAATCTGGTGGAAACACTCACCACAACTTCTCTTACTCCAGTTCGCTAAATGATAATGACAATTTAGTTTGTGTGAGCCACATTCAATGAAATTCGTCGAAAACTGAAAATCTGTTCTAAAAGCGCACTTGAAGGTTACATTAGCTACTTTCTGAAACTTACTCGAATTTTGGCGCATCTATTATTTCTATTAATTTTTTTGATGAGGGGGGGGGGGGGGGAATTGTATAATCAATTGTGATAGCACTTTAGAGAAAAACGTAACCCCACCCCTCCCCTAAAAGTGCCCTTAAATGAATTTTCCCAGAGAAATGTTTAAATTAAAAGTTGTAGATCTTGGCATTTTTAGTTTATATCCCAAGTTTCAAAAAAATCGTCAGAGCCATTTTTGAGAAAATTGCGAAAAAGTGAATAAATCATTTAGTAAAGTGGTAAAGTAAACGCACTTCCGGTTATCCGATTTTTTCCAAACTCGAAATTCAACAACAATATTTAATACTAATTAACATTATTTAGATGACAGAATTGTCTTACAAACTGAAATAGCACTTTAGATGGAAATCTACCCCCACCACTCCCCCAAAAGTGCCCTTCAATGCATTTTCTCGGAGAAATGTTTCAAATAAAAGTTGTAGCTCATTGTATGTGTAGTTGATGTTTGACGTTTAAAGAAAATCGTCGGAGCCATTTTTGAGAAAATTGCAAAAAAGTAAAAAATCCAACTAGTAAAGTGGTACTTCCGGTTGAGGAATTTTGACAGATAACGTACAGTCAGATCCCATGGTGTCAAATTTCAACTTTCTACGATTTTTCGTTTTTGAGCTAGCTGTTCACATACATACATACACACACCACACACACGCACACAGACCATTTGCTAAAAACCACTTTTTTGGACTCAGGGGACCTCAAAACGGATATTTCCGGTGAAAACTCGATATCGAAAATTTGACACGATTACAATACTTCCTCTTACTAGGAGTAAGAGAAAGTAAAAAGTAATATAAAACTTTTGAAACTAATATAAAAAAAAAAATATGTCTTTTTAAATTTTAATCAGAAATATTCAAGACTATTAATGTACACAAAATAATAAAATTTAAACGTAAGTAAAATTGTTTCCAAAGTCTGATGTAATTAGATTCATGGAGGTACCTACATAACTATTAAACAAAACCGTTAGAAATGATAAATCTTAATTGAACAGTGCTAATGATTGAGAATTGAGTTTATTTAAAACTGGTTCACCAAACTTATACAATGCAGGATCTATCTCATTTGGCTTTTCTCCATTGTTATAGTTTTAGAATGCAGATTCAAATAATATTATGTTAATTCTATGTATCCTCTATCTATTGGTGAATATTTATGTTAGAAAAATAAAAATACGTTGTGATACACTCACATACAACTTTCTCTTATTGAAATTTAATTATTTAAACATGCATTTAATGCTTTTAACTTATAATTTAATTCTTTAAACTTGGATTGTTTAATAAACGTATTAACTTGCCCTGTTCTATATACAATCGAGAGCCATATACATTTAACGTCAGTTTTAGGTTAATTGTAGTGAATGTAGTTACATAGCAGACCGCATGAGAGTGCTGCTATCCAGTCCAGAAAAATACTGGTCGTAAAAATGATAATTAGTCATCTTCAAATCTGGTATGTTACCAAATCTTTAGCAAACTCATTACCATATAACGGTGGAAGATAATAGAATGGATACTTTGTGGGAAGCGTTTAAATGAATACCCCTAGGTGTGTCTTTATGGTGAAAATCGCAAATTACTTAAAAAAAAAAACCATTCAGTAAAACTGACTTTCTTTAAATTCGGAAGTTTGGCAACAAATTTAATTCTGATTAATGTTTAGTATTAAAGATGATACAGTCATATAAAGTAAGAAAATGATTTAAAGGGAAAGCGTCTTCATCAAAACTCTATGAATGAATTTTCCAAGATAAATGTTTTAAATAATAGTGATAGACCTACATTATAAATACTGTGTATACAAAGTTCGAAAGAAAATGAAAAAAATCTGGGAAATCTATTTAGTAAATTGGTACTTTACTAGGTGAGACCTCCTAGGTGGCACGTAGTTGAAAAAAAATGTTTGAATTTCTTACAATTTTGAGTTTTTGTGTTATGCTGACGCATACACACAGACCCCTTACTAAAACCTACTTTTTCTCAATCAGAAACTTCAAAATATATATTTCTAGTAAAACCCAATTTTGAAAATAGTAAAAATGCAGAATTTTGCTTGTCTTATTAAATTGCGAATTAATCAATAGGGTTTGTAGATAAATTTAAAACTATATAAAAGAAATAGTTTTGTAATGTCAGCTGGCTTTTTACTTTCTGTTACTCCTAATAAGTGGAACTACTGTAATCGTGTCAAATTTTTGATATCGAGTTTTCACAGGAAATATCCGTTTTGAGGTCCCCTGAGTCCAAAAAAGTGGTTTTTAGCACATGGTCTGTGTGTGTGTGTGTGTGTGTATCTGAACAGCATAGCTCAAAAACAAAAAACCGTAGAAAGTTGAAAGTTGATATTCCCTTTAGGTATCAACATGGCATCTGACAGTGGGTCATCTGTCAAAATTCCTCAACCGGAAGTTACCACTTTACTTGTTGTTTTTTTTTTTTACTTTTTTGCATTTCTTTCAAAAATGGCTCCGACGATTTTCTTTAAACTTGGTATATCAACTACACATAGAAAAGGGCTATAACTTTTATTTGAAACATTTCTCCAGGAAAATTCATTTAAGGGCACTTCTAGGGGAGTGGTGGGGTTAGGTTTCCATCTAAAGTGCTATTTCAGTTTATTAGACACTTCTGTCATCTAAATAATGTAATTAGAATTAAATATGTTGTTGAAATTCCGAGTTTGAAAAAAAATCAGATAACCGGAAGTGCGTTTGTTTTGACACTTTACTAAATGATTTTTTCATTTTTTCGCGATTTTTAAAAAATGGCTCCGACGATTTTCTTGAAACTTCGTATACAAAATAAAAATGCCAAGATCTACATCTTTTATTTAACACATTTCTCTGGAAAAATTCATGTAAAGGCAGTTTTAGGGGAGGGGTGGGGTTGTAGCTTCCTCTAAATTGCTACCATACTTGATTATACAATTCTTATCACCTATACAAAATTAATTAGAAATAAATAGATGGCCAAAATTCCAAGTTTTAAGAAAATTAGTAACCCGGAAGTGCGCTTTTACTGAACAGTTTTCGACGAATTTCGTTATATTTGGTACACAAACTATAAAATTTGTCAATTATAATTTTGAGACTCTGGAGTAAGAGAAAGTTGTGTGAGTTACACCACTGGTAAAGTTACATTAATTAAACATGTAAAAGTTAGGCATCATTTTTAACTATTTCATTATTTATATACGCTCTGGGAAAAACACAAACGTGTGAAACAATCACACGACTTTCTCATACTGTAAATATCACAATTTCAATTGACAAAAAATATTCTTTAAACTTGGATTGTTTACTAAACGTATTAAGTTGCCCTGAAGTCTCCTCTAATGGTGAGGCTATAAACATTGAAAGCCAGTTTTAGGTTAATTTTAGTGAATATAGTTACATAACAGACCGCATGAGAGTGCTGCTATCTAGTCTAGAAAAATATGGTCATGAAATTAATTTTTTTTTTTAAATCTTAGCTCTTCCAGAATCCACTTAAAATCAGCCCCTCCCACCCCTCCAAATTTCAAATAAAATTAAATTTCAAAATCTATTCTATAAAATTGCAAATCCGATTAATTCTTCTAGTAATACATTTAATATACCTTTAATATTATATAGGTTGTACCTTTAATACTATACTATATTCTAAGTGGAAGAAGTGGAATTTTAAAAGGAAACTTAACGCTGTTAAGCGTTCCTTCAGAATCCCTCCTAAAAAAAAAAAATCAATTTTCCCTAGAAAATATTACAAATAAAAGTGATAGGTATTTACGTGTATAGATAGTATTCGAAGTTTTTAAGAAAATCGTTTGAACCGTTGGAGTTTTCAAAAAAATTACGAAAAAGTAAAAAAAAAAAAAAAAAAAAAAAAAAATTCAGTAAAATCAGTGCTTTTGGTTGATGGATTTTGCTCAATATCTTCGCGTCTAATTCGGTGGTGGTATCTAAACGGAAACGGAAGGGGTCCTTAAAACATGTATTTCCGGTGAAAACTTCGATATCATAAATCTGACACAATCCCCGTAATAATTCAGTAAAAAAAAAAAAAAAAAGATTTATTAATGTTGCAATTTGTTATTGATAGATTCTGACTTAAACCTTACTGTCAGATGTGGGCGTGAAATATCTAAACGAAATATTAAGTTTTAAGCTTCCGGCGACTTTTTTCGTTTTTAAGTTATCTTTTTCACATTCACACCAACATACGATTCGCTATATATATTCTTCTATGACAAGAGAATTTTTTGACTTCCTTTAACATGATATTATTTTGTTTATTGTCATATTCGTAATTAGCAGGATATAGGATTATTAATGATATCCTTTATTTTTTTTATGATCTTTATAAGAGAATGATATTTTTTTTTTTTTTAATGTTTATTTTATTTCAAAGATACTTATAACAAAATTTATTGATAGAATTTCCTGCAAGCATACTATATGATTTACGGAAATAAATGCTTAAAAGTTGCTAATCAGAAATAAAAAAAAAAAAAACGAATTAACTTAAAATAGTTATTTACTTACATGTTTAGTTGAAGGAAGAAGTACAAAGGAGGTTTCAATGCGTGTGAACGTTCAACGGACCATCGTCAACCTTTTATAGACTTGCTGGCTGTCACTCCCACCATTACTATATACCACACCAGGGCACCAAAACCATCAGGATTGACCCTACACCATCTTCTCACCAGATAGATCTGCTTGTGGAATTAATATATCGTCCAATTTTTTTTTCCATAACATTAAGAAAATAATATAAATTTTGAAGTTATGTGTTTCATATAATTGGATTAGGAAGTGATAAAAGCCGTGTGTTTTTTTTTCTGGTAAATTTCAGTTATTACTCTTGGTGTTATATCATACTGGATTCGATTCCCGGTCTTGGACTTGGATTTAATTTAAGTATTAATATGATTGTTTGGTAAAGTAATAGGTATAGGTAAAGTATGTTTGCTATCCGACACTCCTCACATATGTCAACTAAACGGTATAGACGTCAGGATCACCTGTAAAAAAAATCTGGTGTGAAACACACACACACAACTTTCTCTTATTCCTGTTCTCAAAATTATAATTAACAAATGTTATAGTTTGTGTACCAAATTTAATGAAATTCCTAGAAAATTAAAAAAAAACTGTTCAGGAAAAGCGCACTTCCGGTTTACTAATTTTCATAAAACTCGGAATTTTGGCCCTCTATTTATTTCTAATCAATTTTGTATGGATGATAAGAATTGTATAATCAACTATGATAGCAATTTAGAGGAAGCTGTAATCCCTACCCTAAAAGTGCCCTTAAATGAATTTTCCCAGAGAAATGTTTTAAATAAAAGATGTAGATCATTGCACATATGCAATCAATCATATTTCAAGAAAATCGTCGGGGCCATTTTTTGAGAAAATCGCGAAAAATTGAAGAAATCATTTAGTAAAGTGTTGAAATAAACGCACTTCCGGTTATCCGATTTTTTTCAAACTCGGAATTTCAAGAACACATTTAATTCTAATTAACATTATTAAGAAGGGTCTAATAAACTGAAATAGCACTTTAGATGAAAACCTTACCCCACCCCTCCCCCGGAAGTGCCTTTAAATGAATTTTCCCAGAGAAATGTTTCAAATAAAAATTGTAGCTCTTTGTATGTGTAGTTGATGTACAAAGTTTGAAGAAAATCGTCGGAACCATTTTTGAGAAAATCGCAAAAACGTAAAAAAAAAAAAAACTAGGCAAGTGGTACTTCCGATCGAGGAATTTAGACAGTTAACGTACTGTCAGATCCCATGGTGATACCTAAACGGAACTCAGGAGACCTCAAAACGTATATTTCCGGTGAAAACTCGAAATCGAAAATTTGACATGATTACAATACTTTCTCTTACTAGAAAGTAAGAGAAAATAATAGGCATTACTTTCCTTTCCTGTTTTAGGTTCTCTTACTCCTAGTAAGAGGAAGTACTGTAATCGTGTCAAATTTTCGATATCGAGTTTTCACCGGAAATATCCGTTTTGAGGTCCCCTGAGTCAAAAAAAGTGGTTTTTAGCAAATGGTCTGAGTGTGTGGTGTGTTGTATGTGTGTGTGTGTGTGTGTGTGTGGTATATGTGAACAGCATAGCTCAAAAACGAAAAACCGTAGAAAGTTGAAACTTGATATTCCGTTTAGGTATCACTATGGCATCTGACATTAATTATCTGTCAAAATTCCTCAACCGGAAGTACCACTTTACTAGTTGGATTTTTTACTTTTTTGCGATTTTCTCAAAAGTGGCTCCGACGATTTTCTTTAAACTTCAAACACCAACCACACATACAAACAGCTACAACTTTTATTTAAAACATTTTTCTAGGGAAATTCATTTAATGGCACGGGAGGGGGTGGGGTTATGTTTTTCTCTAAAGTGTTACCATAGTTGATTATACAATTCTATCTTCCAAACAAAATTAATTAGAAATAAATGGATGGCCAAAATTCAGAGTTTCAAGGAAATTAATAAACCGGAAGTGCTCTTTTACTGAACAGTTTTTTTCAGTTTTCGACGAATTTCATTAAATTTGGTACACAAACGATAAAATTTATCAATTATCATTTTGAGAACTGGAGTAAGAGAAAGTTATGTGAGTGTTTCACACCAGATTTTTCATAATCATAATATAATATGAACTAAATAACTCTTCCAAAACGGAAACAAATTCAAATTTGCAATTACCAACCAATAATCGACCAGAAATTATTTGGATCTATATTCGTTCATACGAATCAATAAGAATCAAGATTTTTTCTATTTTTCACGCTATTTTCTTGAAAAAAAAATTCGAAACAATTTCGTTTAAAATTTCTCTTACATAACCCGGCCATTTTTATTTATTAATTTATTTTTCCAGAGGAATTTCATTTTGGAGTTTTCTTGGAAAATTGTGTACTTAAACTTTTAGTACAATTTTTTTAGTGCCAAAAATGTTGTATGTTTTAAGAACATCTGTCAAATTGTAACTGTGAGAGAAAAAAGCAATAGTAAGGGAAAGTGGGTGCGTGTTTCGCCTCCACAACGGAAAACCAGCTCTGGTTTCATTAATTTTTTTATTTTCTCTTACTACTGTAAGAGAAAGTGAAACGCGATCGTCAAACTTCCGATATCGAGTTTTCTCCGGGAATTATCCGTTTTGAGGTTTCCTCAGTCCAAAAAAGTGGTTTTTAGAAAATGGTCCGTGTGTGTGTGTATGTGAACAAGCATAGCTCAAAAAACGAAAAACCGTAGAAAGTTGAAACTTAATATTCCGTTTAGATATCACTATGGGATCTGTGACAGTACGTTATCTATCAAAATTCCTCAACCGGAAGTACCACTTTACGAGTTTTTTTTTCTACTTTTTTGCGATTTTTTTAAAAATACCTCCAACGATTTTCTCTAAACTTGGTATATCAACTACACATACAAAGAACTACACACGTTTTGTTTTGGAACATTTCTCCGGGAAAAATTCATTTAAGGGCACTTTTGGGGGAGGGGTTTTCTCTTAAGTGCTATTTCAGTTTATTACACAATTCTGTCATCTAAATAATTTAATTGGAATTAAATATGTTGTTGAAATTCCGAGTTTAAAAAAATCCGGATGACCGGAAGTGCGTTTTTAATAGGAAGTATTTTTCACTTTTCTGCTATTTTCTCTAAAACTACTCCAACCAATTTCTTTAAACTTTATGTGAACTACATATATAAAAAGCTACAACTTTTATTTGTAACATTTCTTCTGGTAAAATCATTTAAGGAGGTTTCTGGGAGAGTGGTGGGGTTATGTTTTTCTGTAAAGTGCTATCATAGTTGATTATAAAATTCTACTATCCAAACAAATTAATTAAAAAAAAAAAAAAATAGATTGCCAAAATTCGGCGTATCAAGAAAATTAGTAAACCGGAAGTGCATTTTTACTGAACAGTTTTATTTTTTTTTCAATTTTTGCGATTTTCTCACATAAAAACACTAGACGAATTTCATTAAATTTGGTATACTAACTGTATAAACTATTGTCAATCACAAAATTTGAAAAATGAAGAGAGTGTGAGTGTGTGTGTGTATCACAGCAGATTTTCTTTTTTTTTTTAATTTAAGGCGCATCAGCATCAATGGTCATTGGCGCCTGGAGCTTTCGGATAGTGTTCTCTCAAATACAGAGTAATGCGAATATACAAAATCAATATTATAAAATAAAAAGTAATAATGAATAAATAAAAAATATATAATATATACATATAATATTATAATAATAAAATAATAATAATATATAAAATATATCAAATAAAAATAATAAAATATATAATATAAATATAATAAATAATAAAAAATAAATAAAATAAAAATAATAATATATGATATAAAAATAATAATAATAATAAAAAAATAAATATAAAAACAACAGAAGTTCGAACTTTGACATTCCGTTATAGGTTATCTCCATGGGAATCCAATAATGGAAGCTATCTTTCAAAATTACTCAACTGAAAGAATATATCAAGTACTCATATAAAGAGCTACAACACTTATTATTTGAAAACTTGTTTCAGGATAATTCATTAAATGGCTTTTAGGAGAGGGATGGGATTGGTTTATGTTTTCCTTTAAAGTGCTATTTTAATTTACTGGAACAATTTAGGTTTCATTAACATTTGATTGAAACCAAGGAAATTGCCCCATGGTAACTGAATGTTTGTCCAGATTTAAAATTAATAAACTTAATTTGAACTTTTCCCACATTACATTTGTTTACTGAAATTATTGCAATTCTAAATGACAAAATAATTCTTTAGACGTTGAATATTTAAAGAGTAAATGTTGACTGTTAAGTTCAGTAAACGGTTTAATTACCTGCATTATATACATATTTACATTAAGAAAGCGGTAAATATATGTAATTTGTTAGTTTTAGGGGCACAAAGTATATTTGAATGTGATTTCATTGTATAAATCTAAATACTCTATACACATAACTTAGTAAAGCTTATATATAAAAAAAAAAAAATCTGGGGTGTGAAACACTCACACAATTTCCTCTTACTCCAGTTCTCAAAAATTATAATTGACAAATTTTATAGTTTGTGTATCAAATTTAATGAAATTCGTCCGAAAACTGAAAAAAAAACTGTTCAGTAAAAGCGCACTTCCGGTTTATTAATTTTCTTCCGGAAACTCGTAATTTTGGCAATCTATTTATTTCTAATTAATTTTTGTTTGGATGATAGAATTGTATTTGTCAACTATGATAGCACTTTAGAGAAAAAACGTAACTCCACCTCTCGCCTAAAAGTAACCCTTAAATAAATTTTCCCAGAGAAATATTTTAAATAAATATTGTAGGTCTTTGTATGTTTAGTTTATATAAGAAGTTTCAAGAAAATCGTCGGAGCCATTTTGAGAATAGGGAAAAAGTAAAAAAAAAAAACATCATTTAATAAGTGTCAAGTAAACGCACTTCAGTTTATCCCGATTTTTACTCAAATTCGGATAAAACATATTTAAATGATAGACATTGTTCTAATAACTGAAAAACCACTTTAGAAAAACCGATTTATCCACCCCTCCCATAACTGCTCTAAATGAATTTTCCCGAAAATAGTATCAAACACCTAAAAGTTTATAGCTCAGGTAGTGTAAGTTTGAAAGACAATTGACGGAGCCATTTTAGAGAAAAACGCAAAAAAGTAAAAAAAAAAAAAACTAGTAAAATGATACTTCCGGTTGAGGAATTTTGACAGATAACGTACAGTCAGATCCCATGGTGATACCTAAACGGAATATCCAGTTTCAACTATCTGCGGGTTTTCGTTTTTGAGCTATGCTGTTCACATATAATACATACATACAGACCAATTGCTAAAAACCACTTTTTTGGACTCGGGGGACCACAAAACGCATATTTCCGTTGAAAACTCGATATCGAAAATTTGACACGATTACAATACTCCCTCTTACTAGGTAGTAAGAGAAAGTAAAAAAAAAAACTGTTTAGTAAAAAAACGCACTTCCGGTTTACTAATTTTCTTGAAACTCGAAATTTTGGCAATCTATTTTTAATTAATTTTGTTTATATGGTAGAATTGTCAAATAAGATAACACTTTAGAGGAAAACATAACCCTGATCCTCCTACAAAAACCGGATAAATGTTTCAAATAAAAGTTGTAGCTCTTTATATGTGTAGTTCACATTAACTAGTTTAAAGATAAATCGTTGGTGTCGTTTTCTGAGAAAATGGCAGAAAACTGAAAAATACTTTTTATTAGTAAAAAACGCAGTTTTGGTTATCCGATTTTCTTCAAATTTGGAATTTCAACCAACATATTGTTGTTAAAGCCCTCATACGATGGTCTAGTGACTAGCGCAATTCAGGGTTCGATTCCCGTGAGGGCAAAGACGATGTTGAGCCAGCATCGTGATTAAAAGTGGGAAGCTACAGTTAGTAGCGCCCTAGGTAGCGAAGGCCGGAACCCCTCCTATTCAAATCGCCGTCTGGCAAGCCTTCGCCCTTCATAGGCTGTTGCGCCATAGGGTATATTGTTGTTGAAACAAAAAAAATTGAAACCATTTTTGGAAAAAGTTAAAAAAAAAATTACTTCCGGTTGTGGAATTTTGACACAAACATACTGTCAGATCCCCCCCCCCCAATGGTGATATGGAAACGGAATATCAAGTTTAAAATTTTTACGAGCCCTGAGTTTTCGTTTTTGAGTTATGTTGTTCACATATACACATGGGCTATTTTCTTGAAATCACTTTTTTGGATTCAGGAAATCTCAAAACGTATATTTCCGGTGAAAACTCAATATAGAAAATTTGATACGATTACAATACTTCCTCTTACTAAGGCAGTACAAGCATATCGTATTAAAATTTTTCTCTAGAATAATAATTACATTTTAAATCGATTTTGATTTGTAATTTTTCTAGATAAACCCAAATAGCAAAGAGGGGATATTAGGATTACTTCGATTCACTCTTCCATATAATATGAGAGAATATTTTATGCCCAGTAAAGCAAAAAGTAGCCCAGTTTTTAGAGCTACTAAGACTAAATATCTTCTTCTTTTTTTAATTTAAGGCGCTTCAACATCTATGGTCATTAGTGCCCGGAGCCTTCTCAGTGCACTGCCGGCCTCCTGACAGTGTTCTCTCGCTACAGACAATACTGTCCATCACCGAACAGTGAGCTGTAGAGGCCCCTAGGAAGAAAAAATCTAAGGGTAGCACTGGACTAGAACCCGGGACCTCCGCGTGGGAGTCCAACGCGCTAACCACTCAGCTAATCGCTTCCCTAAAAGTATTTTTACTTTCTCTTACTCCTAGTAAGAGGAAGTATTGTAATCGTGTCAAATTTTCGATATGGAGTTTTCACCGGAAATATCCGTTTTGAGGTCCCCTAAGTCCAAAAAATTGGTTTTTAGCAAACGGTCTGTTTGTGTCTGTGTATCTGTGTCTATGTGTATGTGAACAGCGTAGCTCAAAAACGAAAATCCGTAGAAAACTGAAACTTAATATTCCGTTTAGGTATCACCATGCGATCTGACTGTGCGTTATCGGTCAAAATTCCTCAACCGGAAGTACCACTTTACTAGTTTTTTTTTTCACTTTTTCACAATTTTCTCAAAAATGGCTCCGACGATTTTCTTGAAACTTCTTATATAAACTAAACATACAAATTTCTACAAATTTTTATTTAAAATATTTCTCTGGGAAAATTCATTTAAGGGTTACTTTTAGGGGAAGGGTGGAGTTACGTTTTTTCTCTAAAGTACTATCATAGTTGACAAATACAATTCTATCATCCAAACAAAAATTAATTAAAAAATAAATAGATGGCCAAAATTCCGAGTTTCCGGAAGAAAATTAATAAACCGGAAGTGCTTTTGTTTTAACACCTGATGATTTTTTCACTTTTTTCGCTATTTTCTCAAAAATGGCCCCGACGATTTTCTTCAAACTACACATATAAACTAAAAATTCAAATATCTACAACTTTTATATAAAACATTTGTCTGGGAAAATTCATTTTAGGGCACTTTTATACAACTCTATCATCCGAATGAAATTAATTAGAAAAAAATAGTTGGCCAAAATTCCGGGTGTGAAGAAAATCAGTAAACCGGAAGTGCGCTTTTACTGAATAGTTTTTTTCAGTTTTCGATGAATTTCGTTAAATTTGGTACACAAACTATAAAATTTGTCAATTATAATTTTGAGAACAGGAGTAAGAGAAAGTTGTGTGAGTGTTTCATACCAGATTTTTTTTTTTTTCTAAATCTTCAACTATTTTTCCGTGTTGTCAGAATAAACTGATAGAAGAAAGAATTCTAGATTTTTACATTATTGGTCTCAAAAATCTCTAAGGACAGACTAAACGTTGTTGTTAGTAGATTTAAATAAATATTCAACTGGTTATTTCTTGCAAAACTGCTTTTTATTTACCTAACTTCCACTGTTAATAAGAAAATTACAGAATTGTATTAGAGAAAAAAAAAACAAAACAAAACAAAACAAACAATAATATTGTTATTGTAAAAGCGTATGAATGAATTTACCTACTTTTTGTTTTGTTTATTTATAATTTGTTTTGTTCCCTAATGTAATGTGTAAATAATAGAATAGTTTTGAACAAACACACACACACACACACACACAACTGTTTAAGCCTTTACAAACCTTGGCAATGGATAATAAATTGTGTCTATCTGTTTCCAAGAAATGTAGTTTAATGTAGTTAGTGACCAACACACATTCTAGGCCAGTCAACTAATAGTTGGTTATTCGTTTTATTTTCATGTCTGTGTTTTATTTTTATTTTGGCACGGATCTTGTATCACAAATGCCATTTAGTGGTCAGTATTTGTTTAGGGAATTGCAAAGTAGTCCTAGAAATGCAGACCAACAATATTGTAGGTCATCAATGACCTTTCCAACGAGTCATTTAAAAAAAAAAACAAAATAGGAGTCAGAATAATTTATATATGAACATTAAATATTTTAAACCCGCACTAAACAATATTCAAATAGATTTCCACTTTCAGTTTTCACCTATCTTCCCATGTGGGTATTGTTAATTTTTCTTTATAAATAACCCGCATTTTATTTTATTTATTTATTTTTTTTTAACTAAATAGAATCTATTGTTTTGGTATTTAACCAGAACATTCAATTAGTGTATTTGAAAACTATATTGTTACTTTCTCATACTGCTTTAAATTGAAACATGATTGTTAAATTTCCAAAATTAACCTTTAACGACTGTGTTTTAAGAATCCTGAGTTCTGGGAAAAAAAACCTGAGTTTTGGAGTAAAAACAATTAAATAACTTCCTCTTACGGCAATTATCGCAATATTAATTGATCAATTATCTTTATATTTGGATTTTTTTTAAATAAATTTATAGTGTCCTTAAATTAAGAAGCCGTAAATTACACACGTTGATTTAGGATGAGGTAGGCTGAATATTATTATTATTATTATTACCTATCGCGGGTGGGCTATAACTCGGCACTGCAGCCAACAGAGGCTTGTCGTGCCATCCTCGATAACCTCTAGTAGTTGTTGAACCCTCCCTCCCTAAGCAGTTTGAAGACTTTCACCACCAGATCATTTTGGGCTACTATCTCCTCAGGTTCCTTGTATCAAAGGTCTCGTACCTCAATTTAGTTATTGCTACGCAATCAAGTAGCAGGTGGCGGGCCGTTTCCTCCTCCTCCTCCTGACATAATCTGCACAAGAGTTCCACGCTGATGAGCCCTACCTTGTGCAGATGCTTCCTGAACCTGCCATGACCTGTGTGAGTAGTCCCGTTACCAGAGAAATCTGGCTCCTACTCAGACTAAAGGTCATTTGGGTCCTTTGTTTACATAGCCCTGGCATCATCCTCTTGCTGTGTGTGGCACCTGGGCTCCCACTCCAGAGCTCTTCATGCTTACTGCGAAACCACTCCCTAATCGCCGCACGAATCGCCCCGCCAATGATCCCCAGGACAGTCTCTGGTCCAATGAACATCAGTATTTGCCCCCTTTCCTGGCCAGTCGGTCAGCCATCTCATTACCCTCAATCCCTATGTGTCCAGGCACCCATATTAGCTGTACCTTGTTCTACCTGGAGAGTCTCGACAATGCCTCTCGACATTCCTTCACTAGGGATGAGGTGGTTCTGTAAGCCTCTAGGGCTTTCAGTGCAGCCTGACTATCCGAGCAAATGCGTATGACCTTGCCCCTTGAGGCTCTACGCAGGTTCTCCTCGGCACAGACCTTGATAGCAAATACTCAGCCTGGAATATTGTGGAATATCTGCCCAGCGGTCTCTCAATATGTACATGTGTGCCCATTCCACACACTCCTGCTCTAGGGCTGAATATAGTAAACATAATGTAGCGCTCGAATTGGTTATCCAGATTAAGTAACACAACCTTCCCAAGGATTTTGTATAAAACAAACCAAAATTGGACTTTAAATAAGTCTTAAAGTAGCTTGCAACTGTATCAATAGCAAAGTAATTTTACGTCTCAAATGAAGAAGAGAACAAAGTACAGAAGTCTCAAGCTAACAACATGTGATCAAGTCAAAAAAATATATAATTCAAGAATTTAACTGAGTAAGGGAAGTCTAAAATCAGCAAGAACCATTTCAAACAACAAACAAGAGAACCAACTTGGTATCAAGATCGTCGGCCAAGCTTACCAGTCGTCATTCTCTCTATCTGTTGAATATGTGGGATTGGTCCGCAATGCTGGATAACATCTGATATTTTATCCGTCTTAGCATGCATATTCATTTTGTTCCTGCCCGGTTTCGGATTTTCATCAATCGTCAGATCAAATTCACCAAGTTTGTGTAGAGAGTTCATTTCACCCTAATGTTTCTGTTACACTCACATTTGTTGGTTGTATATAATTGGTTGTTTCTGTTACACTCACACTTGTTGGTTTTATATAAGTATGCGTGGAGGTTATAAGGTTATGTTACTATGTGTGTGTGATTAATGACAAAATTGAATTATTATAAATTATGATTAGACATTAGAAACTAGTGTATAATAGATTGTTTGAAATGGTTCTTGCTGATTTTAGACTTCCCTTACTCAGTTAAATTTTTGAATTTTATATTTTTACTTGTTTTGACTTGATCACATGTTATTAGCTTAAGACTTCTGTACTTTGTTCACTCCTTCATTTGAGTACATTGAATGTAATTATCTTCAAAGAGTAAAATCTGTTGTGGACCATTCACATGACTTTATCTTAAGGCAAATAAAACAATTATAAAATTGACATGTCCTCTTTAAACTTGAATTTTTTAGGTTTCCACGCGAAGATTTTCATGAAAAAACACTTGAGATTGCGGGTAGAAACCACGTCCGTGCCATTTGCGTAGAAACCGACGTTTCGAACCATATTGCAATGAGCTTCTTCAGGGATGTTACACCTTGAAAGCTAATGGAGGCCTCTTCTTAAATAAGAATGGAAGAATTCAAAAAATATGAGCCATGCTCCTTTTTCATTGCACCATTACCTTTCAAGGTATAATAACAGTAAGGTAGTAAGGTGAAAACTGAAAGACAAAATCCATTTGAATATTGTCTGCTGCGGCTTTAAAATACAAAATGTTCCTATATACTATATAATTCTGACTCCTATTTTTTTTTTTTTAATGACTCCTTAGAAAGGTCATTGATGACCTTACAATACTGTTGGCTTGCATTTCTAGGACTACTTTGCAATTCCCTAAACAAATACTGACCGCCAAACGTAGTTTGTGATACAAGATCCGTGCCAAAATAAAAACACAGACATGAAAATAAAACAACTATTAGCGTCTGGCCTAGAATGTGTGTTGGTCGCTAACTACACTAAACTACATTTCTTAGAAGCAGTTAGAGACAATTTATTATCCATTGCCAAGGTTTGTAAATAAAGGTTTAAACAATGTGTGTGTGTGTGTGTGTGTGTGTGTGTGTGTGTGTGTGTGTGTGTGTATACAGGATATCTCTGAAGAAAACTAATCTCTAGAAATTATTCTTTATTTACATTATTACATTAGGGAACAAAAATATAAATAAACAAAACAAAAAGTAGGTAATTCATTCGTTTTTTTTAATAATGTTATTGTTTTTTAATATAACCTTCTAACATTTGAGAAAAACTAGGTATACAGTAAAGTTGTAATATTACTTAATTCTAAATCGTCACTTTTTTTTTATTTTGGTTGGGAGATTGATAGCGATTTTGGTGATCTACTATGAAGTCATATTCATAATAGCTCTAATGTCCTAAGAAACTACAAGTAAAATGTATTTTTTTTTTCTCACACTTATAATTATTGAAGTCACAATGGCAATTAAATATTTAATAAAAATTACATTTTCTATAATAATTATTATTGTTCGAGTCCAGCTAAGCTGCTTTTAAATTCTTTTCTTTCTAGGAGCCTCTACAGCTCATTGTCCGGTGATGGACAGTGTTGTCTATAACGAGAGAACACTGTCTGGAAGCCGGCAGTGCACTGAAAGAAAGCTTGCATGCGTCAATGACCATAAATGTTGACGCGGCGCCTTAAATTAAAAAAAAAAAAAATACAAATAATACTCAAAGTTCGATAAACCAAACTGAACTTAATTTTGCACTAAATGAATTTGTTGTTTTAGGCCAACATTGAAAGAAAGATGAGTGGTTAGATTTTTGCAGAACCAGTTTATACGATAAAAACAAGCGTACGGCATTTTAAAAATTTTTAATCCACCCATTTCCTGTCATACAACATTCTTAAAAATTTCGCATTTATTTATTTGTTACTGTGGTTTGTTTGTTGTTAAGCAAGAAAGAATAAAAGAATATTTAAATAAATATTTATTCTGCTTCAGACGGTCGCTTCTATAAGTTTTGTTCGTATTTAATAGATTTTATTAATTTTCTTTTAGATTTTTGTTACTTTTTCTTATAACTTTAGTATACCAAGTTTTTATTGAAACCATCTGGTTTCAATTCTGAAGAAAATCGAAGAAAAGCCCAGTCATGTCACTTCCAATCCACTTCGGAATTTCTTCCTCGGTATGTGTAGGTAACAAATTTGATTCTCATTAATACTATATATAAGTGATAGAATCGTATTATAAACTGACTATTTAAAGTCGTGAATTTCATCCAGAATCCTTCTGAAATAATTTTTTTTTTTAAAATCTGGTGTGAAACACTCACACAACTTTCTCTTACTCTTGTTCTCAAAATTATAATTGACAAATGTTATAGTTTGTTTACCAAATATAACGAAATTCGTCGAAAACTGTTCAGTAAAAGCGCACTTCCGGCTTGCTAATTTTCTTAAAACTTGAAATTTTGGCCATCTATTTATTTCTAATTAATTTTGTTTGGATGATAGAATTGTATAATCAACTATGATACCACAGTTCTTTAGAGAAAACTGTAACCCCAACCACTCTCCTAAAACTGACCTTAAATGAATTTTCCCAGAGAAATATTATAAATAAAAGATGTAGATCTTTGCATGTTTAGTTTATATACAAAGTTTCAAAAAAATCGTCGGGAGCCATTTTTGAGGAAATTGCGAAAAAGTGAAAAAAAAAAGCATTTAGTAAATTGCTAAAACAAACGTATGTCCGGTGATGCGATTTATTTCAAACTTGGAATTTCCACAATATATTTAATTCTAATTGTATTGGAATCAGATGTCTTGGTATCGGGAGTTGAAGTGAGGAGTAAGTGTTGTTAGAGAGTTTTCGAGAATCATTATTCGAAATACGTACTACTGATTTATGAAAATAAACTATATTTTAACAAATAATTTAAAGTGTTTTGAAATAGATAAACTAAGATGCACAATTGTAAATGAATATAAGAATTAGGAAACGATTAATAATATTAAAGAAATAGTGTTTAAAACCTTGAATAGGGACGCGCTAACTATTTGCGAAACTTAACTGCTTGATAACTGAAGTGTAACTGATGGATGACTGATATATAACTGATGTCGTACTGGCATGTAACTGATGCCCTACATCAGTGGGGCGACGTTTATATTTGCATCACTCACACATCGGCTGATGTGTAAGTACGTGCCATACTAAGACATCTCGGTAGTATATTGACCTTAGGGGAGGTCGGTCCGGGGTGGCGACAGATGGTAACCAGGTGGCCTCTTGAGTGTACATTGACCCTTGTATGAAGGAAATACAGGCCAGGTGTTGCGGCGGTTCTTTTGACTGTGTAATGACCCCTGTTTGAAAGGGTTTTGCCGCGGTTCTTGACCTGCAGATAGCGGCTGGCTGGAACCACTTGTTATAATTTTTAGATTTATTTATTATTTAAAAATTATAACTAGTGGTTCCAGCCAGCCGCTATCTGCAGGTCAAGAACCACGGCAAAACCCTTCACACAGGGGTCAATAACACAGTCAAAAAAACGGCCGGCAAAACCCTTTCAAACAGGGGTCAATATACAGTCAAAAAACCGCCGCAACACCTGGCCTGTATTTCCTTCATACAAGGGTCAATGTACACTCAAGAGGCCACCTGGCTACCATTTGTCGCCACCCCGGCCACCGACCTCCCTAGAGTCAATATACTACGAGAGATGTCTTAGTGTGGCACGTACTTACACATCAGCCAATGTGTGAGTGATGCAAATATAAACGTCGCCCCACTGGAGGAGGGGATCAGTTAGATATCAGTGAAGTGCCAGTACGACATCAGTTATATCATTATTCATCAGTTACGAGTTATCAGTCAGTTACACACGAGTTACACATCAGCTAAGTGCGAGTTATCAAGCAGTTAAGTTTCGCACATCGCGAGCGCGTCCCTATTCAAGGTTTAAAACACTATTTCTTTAATATTATTAATCATTTCATAATTCTTATATTCATTTACAATTGTGCATCTTAGTTTATCTATTTCAAAACACTTTAAATTATTTGTTAAAATATACTTTATTTTCATAAATCACTAGTACGTATTTCGAATAACAATTCTCTGATCTCTCTAACTAACAACACTTACTCCTCACTTCAACTCCCGGTACCAAGACATCTGATTCCAATACATCTGGTGGCAGTGGTTAGGATCCGATCAGTGATTCCAATACATAACATTATTTAAATGACAGAATTGTCTAATAAACTGAAATAGCACTTTAGATGAAAACCTAACCCAACCCTCCCTTAAAAGTACCCTTAAATGAATTTTCCCACAGAAATGTTTCAGATAAAAGTTGTAGCTCGTTGTCTGTGTAGTTGATGTACCAAGTTTGATGAAAATCGTTGGAGCCATTTTTGAGAAAATCGAAAAAAAGTAAAAAAAAACAAACTAGTAAAGTGGTACTTCCGGTTGTGGAATTTTGACAGAGTGCGTACTGTCAGATCCCATGGTGATACCTAAACGGAATATCTTTGTTTCAACTTTCTACGGTTTTTTCATTTTTGAGCTATGCTATTCATATAACAGACCATTTGCTAAAATTCACTTTTTTTGGACACAGGGACCTCAAAACGGACATTTCCGGTGAAAACTGGGTATCGAAAATTTGACACGATTACTACAATACTTCTTCTTACTAGGAGTAAGAGAAAGTAAAAAAACTGTGGCCATGATATTCCCTGCAGATGGGCCGTCGCTTTTCGCCTGTTTCAGTGTTGATTCTCCCATTTTTTTAATTACTGTTATAGGCGTTATCTTCTGGACTAGTAATCACTTTCCAGAGATGTTAACCTACAAGGACCTGAGCATCTCTATATTTATGTTAGGGTTAATTGAATAAAAATTTCTAGCTAAAATAGAATTTGTTCATTTTAAAATTAATTATATTGATCTGCAGTTAGAGAAAAGTCATTTACATTGTGGTAGATAAAGAGCGTCTTATTTTATTCTCGATTTGCTATTTCATATTTCTTCTTCTCCATTCCTTTCGAATTACATACTAGCTGGTGCCGATAAGTGGTTTATAGTCTTATTAAAATTTATACAGTGAGTAGTTCGTTTTCTTTTTTTTCTTAACACTAACAGCCAGGCGTATTGGGTCTACGTCTGTGTGTTGTCTTGTTTTTTACGACCACTATATATATACATACATATACCTTTTGTGTATAAGATTCTTTTTTTTTTTTTTTAAGGCTTTCCTTTATCTAAGCGATTGTAGAAGCTTGTTAAAACGGTGTTTGATAGCCGCAGGGGTGCCTATTTGAAGTAGTAAGATGGAATGAGAATGTGTTAAAAAATAAAGAATAAGAGAGAGCGAGAGAAAGAATGAGGTTTAGAAGTGGTATAGAGTTATGTGTTTAGAGAGATGGCTAGATAAAGTGACAGAGGCAAGAGATAACTGTGTGTGTGTCTGTGTGTGTATAGCGGCCAACGTCCTGTTCACAACAAAAACATGACTGTGCAACACACATACGTACATATATATATACATTACACTCACAACTCACCTGACCCCCTGCTGCCGGCAACTTCATTCTAGCTAGGCAGCTAGCTAAGCTGCCTTCTTCTGGGTCCATGAACTTGACCCCTCTTAAAAGGGCGCCACAAGACTTCTTGCTGCTCTGTACGTATTCTCCTCTGTTAGTTAGGTCTCCCAACAATACAAGAAGAAAGTCCACCTTGTTTCTTTTTTTCTATATATTACGGACTTGTTCTTCTACTTCAACTTCTTCTTTCCCCATTACTTCACCCTCACTTTCATCATTACTTACTTGTTTTACTGCTCCCTTCAGTATAACCTGATCGTTGAAGGCGATAGGGAACATTATTATTGCTGATCATAATAACATTTTTACCTCAATCATAACGTAGTACTTTCACGAAACAGTGACCATACTTTTGAGGATTTTTTTTTTATATATTTGTATATATATATATGACACGGATTATAATTATTTAATTTGACAAAAGGTGGCAGTTTTACAAACTCAAATTAAAAAAAATCCTACAAGATGATTGATGCCATATAACCCAAGGCAACTCTAATGGTAGTTATCCATGGATAACCAACCTATCATTCACGCTAAACATCTCTCATATAACATATTTAAATCATTTTTACTTGTTACATACATAGCATGTATATAGTTGTAAAATTCTAAACAAAAGATAGAAAAAAAAAAACGAAAGAAAAATTGATTGGATTGAAGAGAATTCTAGGAATCTAAAGCGGCCTCTACACGGTCAAATAATATTGACAATACCTTAGCATATTGACAATACCTTAGCATATTGACAACAATATTGACCGTGTAAGGTGAAAAAATTTTATTGACGTACGGTATTGATAAAAGCATTGATGAAATCAAGATTTTCTGATTTTCATGTATCAATACTGAGAATTGGAGGGGATATTGACAATAATATTGACCGTAGAGGGGCGGCGTCAATATTTCCATCAATACTCAGTTCAGCAGTTTTATACAACGTTGAAACTAACCTTAACAATAGTGATAACTAACTAACCTTAACAATACCCTACAAAAGTACATTGCAAAGATTTGTGTATTAAAATAAAACTTCAATCATACATTTTTTAAAGGTGACTGTAATTTTTTCAAAGTCTTGTAGGACATATAATAAAGGTTTCACAGGTTTCTATGATACACAGCTTTGCTGATAGTTGTTGGGGGACATTATGACTGAAAACTTCCAAGTCTTCAAAATTTCTTCCTATGGCCAAGTACCTCAGGGTTAAGGCTAATCTTTTCCTAACACTTATACTTTCTCTCATATTTCTGTCCTGTCTTTTAAAAAATGGTTCAACCATCTGTAACAGTTTGTTAAAGATAGGTTCATCCATTCGAAAGTAGTTCTTGAAATCTTCAACATCGCAAAGGCTGATTTCCTTCAAAAGTACTAAATGAGAATATTCATCTCTCTTCTTCAACCATTCTTTCATCCAGTGTTTGCGTTTCACTTGACGAGCAGTGCCAAACGCCAAAATAATAGCTACGCAAGCTTTTGTACGATTATTATTTTTTGGAAGGGAAAAAACCAGCTAAAAACCGAGTAAAACTACGTAGATTCACTCTCCTAGTGGCAGAAGTAGTAAGTATTGAGCAAAGTTATTAACCAAAATATTGATCTGTAAGGTAGTGAAGTAGTGATGGGCAAAACGACTCCGCCATCGGATTCATTGGATTTGAATCGGTTCCATGATCGGAACCGACTCCATAAACTCGTTCCACGGTTCCTTTTCCTTCAGGGTTTTTATTAAATTTTTTATATGTAATTAACTTCATCAGTTAGTAAAAAATTGCATTTTTTGCTAATAAACACACAGTACACTAATAATTAGCAATTATATATATGTAATTCCAATTATAATGGTAATTCCTAATGGTAGTGTGTAGTAAAAAAAGCTGGTCCCGGCTCTCATGTTAGAAACAGATTTTGTATGTTAAAAGAAAAATAATCTATTAAATATTAAAATATTTATATAATTAATTATACCAAAAAGTAATCATGCACTTGTGCATTCAATTTAAAATTTAATCATTTATTGATTGAATTAATTTTTTAATCTAATTTAATCAATTCAATTTTGAATTGTTTAATTTTTAGTTGTGGAAAACTGATCTGTTGATTAAAAATTTAATTTTTAGTTACAACTAAACCAAATTTGACTATTGAATTAATAAGTAAAGTTTGGGCGATTAAATTTTTAATTTTAGTATGACCAATGATAGTTTTTTAAATTTGATTTCTTATTTGATCGTTTGTAACTTAACACTGGCTCCAGCTCGGACTCTGACCAGTAACTGAAATCTGAAAATGATTAATATTTTTAGTCTCCCCCACCTTCCATACCCACTTCTCATGCCCTTTAGAAATATTTTTTCATGAAATGAAACTTCATGTATCTCATTCATTCGTTATATATTTTTTTAGAGTGATTGTAACTTTTTTTTATTATTTTTCTGATTAACATTTTCGAGTTCTTTCAAATAAACCTTGTAGAATATTTAAAAAATATAATATATAAACGTAGAGAGCGATCTGGTGTTAGTAAAGTGAAGATGGATTCAGTTACAGGCACCATTGCCTTTGGAACGAGTTCGTGGAGTCGGTTCCATTTCAAGCGTTTCTATTGGCTAGATTCAGTGATTTGATTTATTCGTTCACTCCGGAACCAAATAATCTGAATCAACTCCAGTTTCGGGTCCAGACGGTTCCAGGGATTCAACCAATGAGAGTGCCCAGATTGGAGTCAGATTCAGAAAGTCGTTCCAAGTTCACTGCTGCCTTTAACTGAATCCATCTTCCCTTTTCTAACACCAGATAGCTCTCTATATGTATATATCTAGAAAAAATATTATTAAGTTGAATATAATTTTTTATCGAAATATAATTTATGCTTCTATGCAATGGAAATAATTCAGTATTAGTGTATACTGGGTATTCAATCTATGAAATATTGACCGTAAAAAATTATACTAGGAATTCACTCCCACCGCCCAACCATCTGTATTTTAAGCTCACCAGGATTGTTAGTATGGTTTAGTATGGTTTGAGGTTACAAAATATTAAGTTAGAATCCTGTCACTGGTTCTTTCAACATGCAACTCAGTTTAATACTTAATTTTCGTGCTATACCTGCCTTAATTTAATTTTAAATAAAAAAAATTTCATTTAATTTTGCTGGAATCAGTTTATTTAAAAATAGGGATTTGAATCAACTCGTTCCGCTACTGGATTCGTTCCAGTGAACCGACTCCGCTCGAACTGTTCCATCACTATAGTGAAGTATTGAGACCTGTTAGCTCGAGTATTGATGGTTATATTATCAATATTATTGACCGTGTAGGGGCCGCTTAAGACTTTAGGCTAGACAACTAAACGGCTAGATTGTTTTGCTGGAATCGATATAAGCGCTGCCTATTGATCTACAATGTAATCAGAATTATGTAATGTATGTTAAAATAATATAACTACTATTAATCTCTTATCTGTTTTTAACTAACCTTATAAAAGGAGATGGATATGCAAAACACAGTAATTCGTAAACATACAGTTGAATTCGTTTTTTTTCTCTTACAGAATACATAATTTTTTAATCTAAGAAATAAACAAACACATCGCCATCAGAATCCTCTCGCTCTCACACACCTATAACCTTCCCTTACGGTAACCTCTCAATGTTACCAATGTCTTTCGCCTCTCTCATCGACAATTTTTAAATGTAATTATCATACATTACAAATTCCATTAGTACTTAAATGTAATATTAAGGCTAGCTTAACGAGTAGTACGAATTCCGTATATTGAGAAAATATATCCATTTGAACTGTAATAATATTTATGGTAAGTTGTATGTATTTCACATCAGATTTATTATTAAATTAGTAACCATAACAATCTTAATTATTAATTCTCAGAACCGGCTTAAAAACATATTACTTGTTTATTCCTGTGAACTTGATTGTTGATGGTTATGCCCAATTAATTTTCTCCCTCTTTTCTTACTGTTTCCATTAATATTCATCATAGGTCGATCTCATTAAAACTGTTATTTGGCATAAATTATAACCACAACATATAGCTAAGTACATCTTTTGCCCACTTTAAGCACCGCCCACTTCCTTATCAGCTCGAATGTTTTATGTACACTACACCATCACTTCATACTTCGTTTAAATGTTTTTTTTTTTATAAAAGACAATTACCTCTTAGGAATTCCTTTCTGATTTAATTTTCCCATAATTTTATTTTTCTTGAACATTTAAGGAGAAATTTCATTAACATCTGCTAAAAAAAAAAAAAGAGTCCAAAATATAGGTTAGGATAACTGAACAAGTTTGACAAGAGAGTGAAGTTACATATTTACACACTAGAGCCCAGGTTTGCCCTTATAAACGAAGAGATTAATTACTTTAATATTATTATTAATATATTTCAGCTTTTTTTCATCAGTTCTTAAAATTTGTTTAATTGAAAGTTGTTTTTTTTTTTACATTGTCTTTGGCTTTTAATTTCTTGAGATTAAAATTCACCTTAGATTGTCATCTATAAAGATTGAAAGTGCAACTTTAGCCATTGATTTTTAGAAGAAATAATTGTCACATTATTCAGCTGCTTTAGCAAAATAATTGATTAAAATTATCCAAATTATTCCCAAGAATTTTATACATTTAATTTACATCTAATATGTTAGAGATAAATGGAAACATATACTCACTCCTAAAATACTGCCAATAGTCAGTGTGTTTAGCCCTGGTCAAGTGTATTACTAATTAATATTTATTTAAAAGTGAGTTTTCACATAAATTCATGTTTTGAAGTCCACTGTGTGAGAGGAAATGAAAAAATTGTAGATTTCAAGAAACTTTTTCTGATAGAACCTGGAATTGCAGTTACAGAAAGTCATCAAGTGCAGTATTTCAAACCAGTTTTTGTTAGTTTTATTTCATCCCAGAACGTTTGAAATGATAAAAACTTGATTCTGCAGTTAAAGCAAGTGGGAGGTAATAGCATTTTTATCTTTTGCTGTAAGAGAAATGTGATTTGTCTTATGTTTGAAGTGAAATTTTCATCTGAAATTCATATATTTTTTGAAGTCATCTGAATACATTGTAGGTACTGAATTGGTATTTTAAAGGCAAGCTTAACGCTACTGTTCCCTCAAAAATTCAATTTACTGCATTTTTTAACTACTTACCTTTCGCTGGCGTTAAATATCTTACTATGCCTCTTTCTTCTCTTAGAGTAATAACCGGAGCTCCGAAGTCTACTCCGATCTCAGCGATGCAACTACAAACAAACACAGAGCCCACAAAGACGAGAAGAGAAATAGCGGCACTTAGTATGGGCGAGAGAATCCGAAGATTAGGGATTGATTACTGGGACCATTCAAAACCAGCAAGTGCAAGGCTAAAACCCAAGTATCTTTCGTGGCTAAACTTGATAAGTTAAGACAGGAAAAGGGACTAAATATGGAATCCTGTCAAAACCTCCCAGTAATCCCCCCACGGATACCATTGCGATCCGCCAAATACAGCTTACAACTTCTCCGTCGGATCTACAAACAAACAGCGACAGAAATAGAACTAAAAGTTTGCGCACTGGAGACCATCAACGAATGGTATCCCTCGCCACCGTGGCTACATGTTTATACAGACGGCTCCGCAGAAAATGCTAAGCAAAATGCCGGAGCAGGGGTCTACTCCTCAGTCTTCCGGTTGGCAGAACCTGCGGGCCGTCTTGGAACAAATTTTGACGGAGAAGTTAAGGCGATATTACTCGCATTGAAAGCATTGCTGGACATACCGGCTGAGAAAGTGGTCTTGCTTATAGACTCACAGGCTGCAATAAGCGCTGTGGCAGACGCTACCAAAGCTTCCACAATGGAACTAGATACATGCCGGGAACTAATTGAAAAGTTGATCCTGCGTGGGACAGAGCTTGCCCTGCAGTGGATACCGGCGCATTGTGGGCTTTGGGGAAATGAGCAGGCAGATTCACTGGCAAAACAGGGATCCCAGAAGGACCAACCCGAAATGCCGGTCACGTTCTGCACTGCTAAAAAGATAATAAAAAGCAGCGTAGAAAGCGAGATGTTGCAGGCCTGGAGAAGGACAGCGGAACAAAGGCGATGGGCAGACCTGCTCGACGCAAAAAACCGTATTCCAGCGAGGCTTCCCAGAGGTGAGGCAGTGGCTCTCTTCAGAATGAAGACGGGCCACGATTATTTGCAGAGCCATCTCTGTCGTATTGGAGTGGTGAGTTCGCCTGTATGCCCGCTCTGTAACTTGGACGAGATGGTCGCATCACATTTGGACACTTGTCCTGCATTGGAGGACATAAGATCGAGCACAAATTCGATAGGAAATTTATATTGGGCCGCGAGACGCCGCATGGCTGAGATTGCCAGGGCAAACTAGGCGTAGGGAAAAAAAAAAGCCTCTTTCTTCTGCATGATTATGCATTTTGATTTTGAGTATCTTTGAAGAGATATGAAGATGTTTTAGAAAATCATTTAATCCATATCTAACTTACAGTTTGGTTGATCCTGCCATACGTTGATTTGGGTATTGTCATATGTCTCGAATGATCGCGTCTTCCATTTCCAATTACATTATGATCCCTCAGGGTTCAAGGTGTTGATTTTCTTCACAGATTTTGCTTCCCCTAACATTGCCTCTTGTCTTAATGTTATTAACAAATTCCGATTTTATTTAGATCTATATCGTGAACGTCAGCAGCGCAGATCTGAGATGTGCTATGTACTTAACACTAAAGTGAGGATAAGCTTCTACAAATTTCCAATACCAATTCATCCCTGTAAGAAGAAGTGTGATCGGTTTTCAGCTTAATTATTGTATAATATAAACGCCTGATGAATGCATTTAACTTCGGATGTCCATTTTTATGTGTCCATGTCGCCGGCCTGCTTTAGTGGTCGAGGTGTTAGCCGATTACCCCCCCGCAAAGCACTTTCAGCAGGTATAACATTGGATGGATATCTTTGATCTCCTACAGTATGGCGCCGGAAATTCCCGGTTTCACTAGCCATTTCGGGTTGTAACCATTGGGAGGGGGGGATGACTCTCCAGTCACTGACCGCTCGCAATGTGGCCTCTGCCACCGCTAGCAGGGTCTGCTTCAGCCGATCGCATTGGATAATTATTTCGACGAGTTCTCACAATGTTGATGGGCGGGGATCTTTTAATGTCCAGAACCGGAAGTAATTTCGAAAACTCCACTCCTAGTTGGATTGTCTTTACTCTCTAGAACGCAGTTTAACGTCATACCCGGGGCGTTTATTATTATTATTAAATACACTTAGAGATTAAAGATTAAATCCTTGCTACGGTAGTATATATCATTCCAGTATTTGCTAAATTTCTACTTTAATTATTCATTTCATTATTTAATTGTTATAAAAAAAAAAATATATAATGAAGTCTTCTATACAAAATAATTTTCGTTATAAAAAAAAAGTTGGATTCTGAGAAAAATAATTTCATTTAATAAGTTCGCTGATATAAAGTTGATATTAAGTAGTTGTTGATTGCTGGTATTGGACTGGGGGCGGACAGCAGTGCAATCTGGAAGCTCGATTAAAAAGATAGTTGAAAAAAAAAAATAAATAGAAAATGATGAGGCCACTTTGGGGGCATTGCCTTCTTGAACATAATATTCTTATAATCCTCCAATTACTGTGTCTTTCTTGAAACCTCGCCTTACCTTTTTATTACTTCATAGAGTTTGATCATTGAAATTTGTTGTTAATTTGCCATCATAGTTAATATTAGGTTTTTTTACTGAATATTTTCCAATTTATTATCTTAACTGCACAATACCAGATATATCTTGAATCTTTGGCATGAGACTACATCAGTGGTTTGATGTAAACCGATATTTCACCCATATTATACTAGGCTTGTCCTCACGCGTTGGTCTAGTGGCTAGCGCATTCGTCTTTAGTTCGATTCCAGTGAGGGAAAAGTCGGTGTTGACCCAGCATCGTGATAAAAAGTGGGAAGCTACAGTTAATAGCGCCGTTGGTAACGAAGACCGGAATTAAACGACGTGAGAACTGCGGCATGCTTACCACCGTCTGGCAAGTCTTGGCCTTTCATGGGCTGTTGCGCCATAGGGTTAGGGTGCTCTACTAGACCTTCTTCAGGATTTAAGTTTTAGACCAGTATTGGTCTAAAACTTAAACTATTAAATAGAATGGGATTTTATCCGTCCTAGCATGCATATTGGTGATGTTCCCTACCTAGACCGGTTTCGGACTTTATCCATCGTCAAAGTAAAGTTATCAAGTTCATGTAGAGAGTTAACTTCAACTCAATGTATCTGTTACACTCGTTGATTGTATGTGCAGGAGGTTATGATAACACATGTGTAACAGAAACTAAGTCAACTCTCTACACGAACTTGATAATTTTACCCTGACGATGGTTGAAAATAGGAAACCGACCAGGAACACCACAAACATGTATGCTACGATGGATAAAATCCCAGATGTTACATAGTATTGCAGACCCATCCACATATTCAGTATTAAACAGGACCTTATTGTTATTTTCTTAATGAGTAATATAATATAGTAAAGTAAGTTTACTATCTGTCTCCGTCCATGACACCTGATGGATAGAAGAAGCCTGAAAAAATAGGAATTTC
>JAAEAF010007261.1:0-63541 GCA_011037195.1 Triatoma infestans
CTGCAAGACACATTTTCATAAAAGGGGAATGTTTAGTTCCCTTACCTCCCATATTGTGACTTTTTTGCTAAATAATACAGCTACCATTTATTGGCAACAAGTATTAAAGGTACATAAAAAAAAGAGTGAAGAAGCTACCTAGGGGGGTAATACACCAAAAATGTACACTTATTATATGTTAGTCACTAGTAGACACTGTCACTAAGGAGTAAGCCTCTGGGCCAGCTCCTTTTCAGCCTGCGAGGAGTATTGTCAGGAATATGGTGCGAAGAAAGTTGTTGGATCAGAGGTTGCTGAGAAGAGATTTGTAGAAGTCATAAAAACAAGATCAGATTACTTAATTTATGTAAGTGAAGTTCTAGATCCTTGTGAACGCTTTCATTAGTTACATAAAAAGTAAGTATTTACAGTCTTTTTCAGGATTTTTGGTTCGGTGGTTTGGATGCAAAAGATATTAGAACGCTTACCAGAACCTAAATTCCAGTACACAAGTCCAAATTAGCTTCGGTATTGAGTTGTAAATTAGTCGTTTTTAATTAGTGAGGGATAAATTTTATCGTTTGTTTTGGTAATCTGGAAAGAGTTTTGTAACATTTCATCAGTTCTTGACATTTGAATCGAGTGTGGGTTTTTAAGTGAATCTTTTGTCTATATACATTCCTAGGTCTCGAACATGATTACCTGAGGGAGGGGAGTATTGTGAAAGAAAACTGGTCGACATGTCCTTCTATAGGAGGGTGAAAGTAGTGTGTGCCGACTATTTTGCGTTGATTTTTTCAATTTTTTCTTTTTTTTTTTAGCCTTCTAGGACATTGAGTTGTTGTAGTGTTTGGGAAAGTTAACTCCCAGTTAACTCGTAGCTCACTGCTAGGTTTTTATTTAGAAGGTGTATACAAGAGAAAAAAATCTGGTGTGAAACACTCGCACAACTTTCTCTTACTCCAGTTCTCAAAATAATAATTGACAAATTTTTTAGTTTGTGTACCAAATTTAATGAAATTCGTCGAAAACTGAAAAAACTGTTCAGTAAAAGCGCACTTCCGGTTTATAATTTTCTTGAAACTCGGAATTTCCGCCATCTATTTATTTCTAACTAATTAAGTTTGGATGATAGAATTGTATAATCAACTAGGATATGGTGGTTGGGTTCCGCACGAGCCTAAAGCAATCAGAGACTTTTTCCGTGGTAGCCTGCTTCATTTTGTGGTCATCGACCGGTTTCGGGCGTTCGCCCATCTTCAGGATGCGTTTTTCAGACAGTATGCCAACACAGACGCGTACAGAGACTTCGTGTGAAACTAAAGGAGTGATGGTGAACTAGTCTCTGTACGAGTCTGCTGTGCACACTATCTGAAGAACGCATCCTGAAGATGGGCGAAAGCCCAACCGGTCGATGACCACAAAATAAGTCAGGCGACCCGGAAAATGTCTCTGAAACTAGGATAGCCTTGGATGAAAATCTAACCCACCCCTCCCTAAAATTCCCGTAAAAAAACTTGTTCCCAGAGAAATGTTTTAGATAAAAGTTTTAGATCTTTGCATGTTTAGTTTATATACGAAGTTTCAAAAAAATCGTCTGAGCCATTTTTGAGAAAATTGTGAAAAAGTGAATAAATCATGTAGTAAAGTGGTAAAGTAAACGCACTTCCGGTTATCCGATTTTTTTCAAACTCGGAATTTCAACAACATATTTAATTCTAATTAACATTATTTAGATGACAGAATTGTCTTACAAACTGAAATAGCACTTTAGATGGAAACCTACCCCCACCGCTCCCCCAAAAGTGCCCTTCAATGCATTTTCTCGGAGAAATGTTTCAAATAAAAGTTGTAGCTCATTGTATGTGTGGTTGATGTTTGACGTTTAAAGAAAATCGTCGAGCCATTTTTGAGAAAATCGCAAAAAAGTAAAAAATCCAACTAGTAAAGTGGTACTTCCGGTTGAGGAATTTTGACAGATAACATAATGTCAGATCCCGTGGTGATACCTGAACAGAATATCAAGTTTCAACTTTCTACGATTTTTCGTTTTGAGCTATGCTGTTCACATTCACACACACACACACACACACACAACCCCACACCAGACACACACACCAGCACACAGACCATTTTTGCTAAAAAAACCCCTTTTTGGACTGCAGGGACCTCAAAACGGCATATTTCCGTGAAAACTCGATATCGAAAATTTGACACTATTATACCATCTTCCCTCTTACTAGGAGTAAGAGAAAGTAAAAATAAAGAGAACCCACAGTTGTCTACATTATATATTTTCACCAACAAATGAATGAATAGGAACACAAAATACATAAAACAAATTCTTATTAACACTTCACACACAAAGATATTTTTTGTAACCATACACACTCTTCCGATAACCTCTCTATCAGCTGGAACACCCTTCGATAATCGATTCTACCTTTTGTATTACTGTTGTTTAACAGGAAGAAACAAGCGACTGGAAAATACAGCTGTTCATCTGCAAATGTAACTTTAAACCATAACTTCCTAATTATATATATGTCTTCACTTGTTCTTCAAATGTAATTTAGCTTATAAATCTCCTATTCGAGGCTCTCGTCTCGTTTGCAAAACTTTACGATCCACTTTGGACTCAAATAAGAAAATCCTTGAATTTGCTGTTTATTTAAGATCATTTCCATAAATTAAAATAAATATAAAATAAGCATCAAGTAATAAGTTTTTAGCAAAAAAAATAAATAAATAAATAAATAAATAAAGCGAAAAATGCGCATTAAAATGATATACACATAACATAACCAGATTTAGTTAAAAATGTATTCCACCTCCAAAGGGCAAAGTTCAACAATGCAAAAACTGCAATTATTTCTGCACCAAACTTTTTTTTTTTTTTTTATGTGCCTTGTATTCAGACAAAACAGAATAATCTATTTTCGGTAAACTTTGCCAAAACTAATTATATTTATTATTCACCTCTTGCCAAGAATATTGAGATATGATCATTTCATTGAAGACACTGACTTGTTCGGTGCAACTAAAATAATTAAAAGAACAATTGGGTTTTCATAAATTGATTTTTTTAATTAGCAATGAAAACATCGATACATACTTTTATATAAATACTGATATATGTATGTATATACAGAACTACAAATTTTGTTTGAAACATTTCTCCTTGGATAATTCATTTATGGGGGTTTTTGGATGAAGGGATGGAGTTATGTTTGTCATTTGTAATTTATTGTGTTAATAGAAAGTCGCGTAAGATTGTTCTTTGGTGTATTTATTTTGTTTTTTCTTCTTATGTGTGGATTTTTATTTTATTTTGTTTTGTTAATTTACGTAAAGTTTTGAATTTAACTTCTTGATTTTCTGCTCAACATTATTAATATTCTGTAATAACGAATTACAACGCTATTTTTCGTTTATAAAAGGCTTATGTTGTCCGCTAATAAAATTAATAAATTTACCGGTTTATTTACTGTAGTGAATTTTCTAAATTTTATTGTTTGGTTTTGAGGAAGGACAGCAGGATTGTGAGGCTAGACTGAGGAAGGTTGGAACAGTGATATGTAAGATTTTAAATATCATGCGAGTCCACCTTAGCGAAAACGGTTGGATTGAGTGAAAGGACCAAAGTAGTGGGCAGATTCAATGCTCTAATGGAGGTTTTTTTAGAAAAAGAGAGCCAAAGACAGCCAATAAGATGTTATACAAAAATACATTTCTTCCTAATTTAACATATAGCTTTCATCATAGGGAGCAAGTATTCATCACAGTGTCATTCGCTAAAAACATTTTTTCTGAATCAGCGGTATTCTAAATGGTAAAAACTCGATTTGGAAAATTTGATACTATCCCAGTATCTCCTATTGTAAAAAGAAAAAGCTGTGGTGGAAGCGGTGTCTCATACGTGTGGAAAAATTATAAGGCTTTCTGCAGTTGGCTCTCTTTCCGATTAGATTCTGCTTTTTTGTGTAGGTAACTCTTTAGAAATAGGATTGAGGAACTCAGGAAATGTTATTGAGGGAACTAAAATATCAGGTATACTTTACAAGTAGGGTAAGTTCCAAAACAGCTCATTTTACATTTTACATAAAGTAATGCCTAGGCGGGCTTAACTTCCAACTACCAAATTACATGTTTACTGGGTCGTAAGCACATACTTTACTATCTACATTTTGCCAAGAAATATAAATTTAGCACTTCTCCGCTGATGTCGAACTGTGGTGCTCCCAGATGCAAATACAGTTCATAACCACTCTACTAAACATGCCTTGATAGTATTTGCACTAAAATCAGACTTAATCATTAATGTTTTATTTCCTCGAAACCCTTATTATATATTTCAAATAAAGTCTTTTGATCATGTTGTTTACAACCACATTATAGTGTCAATGAAAGGGAAAGCCAGAATCACAACCTATTAGACAAGGAATATATAGAGCGCTATCAACTTTAAATCTAACTTATTGAGCGATGTCGGAGCCAGAAATATTCATCAGTGTGTAATACATACACATTCGCGTGAGAACCAGATATTGAAATGCATAAATCAAAGGGAGTGTATATGGTATCGGGGTGAGTAGTCGGGTCGCACTCACACTGCCTCCTGCTCCTGCTCCTCCTATAAAGCCAACCTCTCAGAGCGACTGCTAAGGCAGCCAACCTCTATATTAAATATGAGTCCCACCCTCCTTCCCCTTTACTCTTCGTCATCTTATAACCCATCCTTTTGCCGCCCCCATTATATTTCTTTTTGACGTGGGCATTAAGATATATTTATGCTCATTCTTAGCGGTGCGGTAGTAGAAAGTTGGTAGGGGATAGGTATATATAGAGGAGAGCAGCAATACGCAGACTTTGGATGGTCTTACGTTTACTATAAGCGGAACAGGCATCAATTCCACCCGCCTCCACAGCATACCTACTACCCTGAACACCTCCTACCCCCGTATATCAGTTAATATGGCTTACTTTTCTTTTTCATTCCCTTTCTTCCTTATTCTTCCTCTATGCTCTCGTTTTCACTATAACACGCACTCCGCACAAACACATATAACATACACCTACATCCTTTCTATATGATCCCTTTCCATCTTCACTTTCTCGTATTCCCTTCACCATCCATACATCACTAGTCATAAATATATACTACATTTTAACATATAATATCCGTTCCCTTTCTCTCTGAAATGAGATATACTGTGTCCTTTGTTAAAGCCACTCATTAATCTTTATCAGCTTTCTTATCAAATATTTTCCACTTTTACTTTTACTCGCTTTATTACATCGTATTTATAATGTTATTCCTAAAAATATATACTTATTATTTCATTACAGTTACCAAAAAACTGTTAATTCTATCTTTTTCCTAACACTTTCGAGTGTGAAATACTCACACACTTTCTACTACTGCAATTAATTTGCATCATTCTAATAATACATAATTATTAATTAATAATATATAATTCATTTATTTATTTATACGGGGAATTACCCTCTTTCAAATTTCACATATAACTGAAAATTTACATATATGTATCCGAGATTTGCTTAGCTCAAAAAAGGAGCACTACCTGAAAAATCGATTTTCTTCAAACACAGAATTTCACCATAGTGAATACTTAATAAGTTATATAGACGATAGAATCATAATATATTAACAGGGCACTTTGGAGGAAAGCATGTCTTCACCCTCCCACCTTCTAAAATGGATTATCTGGAAAAAATGTTTCAAATAAAAGACGCATCTCTTTTTATGTTTAGTTTAGACCACGTTTAAAGAAAATCATTGCATCCGCCTTTTTGGAAAAATTTGCAAAAAAAAAAACTGGAAAATCCATTCAGCAAAATCATTAGACACGAAAATTTCGGGCAAAATTCATTAACCGAAAGTGTGACTTTGCTGAATGAATTTTTTAAATACCTATTACTTTTATTTGAGATATTTTCCGGAACAAACTGAATTTTAGTGATATGGTGGAACAGCAGTGCTAAGCTTGTCTCTAAGGTACCACTTCAGTAAAATATATGTTTCTTCCACATATACAATATTAACATACATTAGAAGCATTGCTGAAATTCCAAATTTTAAGGCGGTTAACTGCAAGTGCGATTTGACAGAATAGGTTTTTGAGTTTCTTTGCAATTTGTCTATGCATGTGGAACCAGAAGTTAGATTTTTTAAAATCTTGCTCTAATGGTACAGAATCATATAAACTGTTGGAAATGAGTGGGTTTGCAGTTTATTGGGATTCTAATCAAACAAGCAGGTTGTGGGGAGACCTCCCGGCGCAGGAGCTATCAGTAAGCTATCTTTTTTCTTACCAAAGATTTTGTGTCAGTGATTGAATAAATTTACATATAGGATTTTAAAAAGTACTAATAATTTTTTAAAAAATAATCATTTACAGGTTGCAATGAACAATAAAAGTACACACGAGTATCTTCTTAATCCAGTAAATGCCCAAGCGCATGTGAAGAGGAACGGGAGTGAACTACCATTAAGATCTTAAACAATCCCAGAATCGTTTGTGACCTCACATTGGATCAAGTTCCATTATCACTTACAGAGGTAAGATTTATTACTGCGGAGCAGTCCGTACCCTTGTATAGCTATCTATATGTAAATCTGTGTTGCAAAGACTTGAAAATAAATAAACAGTGATTAAAATAAATGTTTTCCTTACTTGCGGTACAAAATGTAATTTTTAATACATTTGTTTATAAAGTTACACTCAAAGAAAAAAGAAAGTTATAAGTCTATGAGAAGATTTACTCCTCTTTTTTTTTCATTCTTTGGAAGTTTTACTGAGAGTGATATTTTTGTTCATCCAGGTGGGTTATATGTAGTATATAATATGTCTTATGTTAGCCAGGGGTCCAGTAGTCATACCAACAGTTTGTATCATTGGATCACTGTTTTGGCTCTCCTCATGATTATTATTTCAGTACAATGAACGGTTCTTCATGTATAAAGGGTGTAACAGCCACCTCTGGCAATACTTCGGGATATGGTTTATCACTTTATTTGGAACAAAAAATTTCTAATAAACCATGGTCCGATTCGTTCGCCTTCAAAAGTTATTCTTCATTTTGTAAAATTTTCAATTTTCCTACTTTGTCTCATAAAATTGATTGTATCTCAAAAAGTTTTTCACGTAAATCATATTCAATTACATCTTTGGAAAGAGCATTAAATTTCCTATGAAAAACAGAAGTTTTATTTTAATTGAATTAATTATAAGGTTTTTCAGAGACTTTAAACTTAACTCTACAGCGCTTCGACGTTAAAAACCACTTTTCAATAGTATTTTCTTATAAATTTCTTTAAGGCTAGCGGTATGGTCCGGTTACAGAAAAAATATCTACATTTCACCAGCTTTCCAACGATAATAATATCATGGGGTTTTTTTCTTGTTTTCTTAAAGAAAATGCGAAATAAATGTAAAAAAAAACCACAAAATGAAAATTGAGAGCTGTTACAAAAATATCCCAAGATTAATTAATAGTCCTGTAATGAACTTTGGAATTGTTATCTCACGATAGAAATCCGTCTAATAAACAGAAATATCTAGTCGTGATTTAGCTGGTCATACATTTAAAATGCCACAGTTCTCTGTCATAGAATACCGAGATATGGTTTTTATTTATGGGTTTTGTAACGGCAGCTGTGTATGCTCGCCGTTGGCCTAACAGGAAACCATATAAGCAGCGTATTAAAGACTAGGGGAAACCGGTTCTGTAAGAAACTACCGAGGAAACTTTGATCGTTCTTACGCAGAGTGGCATTGTCGCTAGGTTTGTCACATTAGACGGTGCACAGGTATCTTCGACGGGATGGTAGATCTCTGTATCACGTGCAGCAAGTACAGTATTTGCTAGAACGTGATTACCCTGTCGTACTCAATTCTGTATTTGGCTGCTACAACAAACAGCCCAGAATCGTCGTTTCCCCCAAAACATTTTGTGGACCGATGAGGCGACGTTGATATGTGTAGTTGATATGTAAATTTTGAAGAAAATCTTCGGAGCCATTGTTGAGAAAAACCCAAAAAAGTAAAAAAAAAAATTAGTAAAGTGATACTTTCGGTTGATGAATTTTAACAGATGACCCACTGTCGGATCCCATGGTGATAGCTAAACGGAATATCAAGTTTGAACTTTCTAATTCTAACGATTTTTCGTTTAGAGCTATGCTTTCACAACACACACACACACACACACACACACAGGAGATCATTTTCTAAAAACCACTTATTTGAACTCAGGGGACCTCAAAACGGATATTTCCATAAAAACTCGATATCGAAAATTTGACACAATTACAATACTTCCTCTTACTAGGAGTAAGAGAAAGTAAAAATCTGATGTGAAACACTCACACGACTTTCTCATACATTTCAGTAAAAATGTTCTGTGAATGTCGCCCTATAGCTAAAAATAAATTGAGGTAGGTGTACTACAAGGCTATGAGATCATAACAAAACAAGTCACCCTTCTGTTAATAATTTCATCCAATCGATATTTATCACTAATGTTCTGTTATGATTAGAATTATTAGTAATAATAGGTGTATTAATGTAAAACAAACAGATTCTAATTTGTCCCATTTTCTCAAATAAACAAAATATCAATTAGCATACTTCTTTTCCCATAATCATAAGAGTGGATACCAATTAAACTAGTTAATGTGAGGGTTGCTTGAAAGTGGCTGTTGACATTTTTTTTAGGATTGGCCAACATAGACAGACACATTTATCCATTTACTATGCGATCGTAGGGAATTTTTAAAATTGAGTTTTCACCGCGAATTTTCATTTTTTGAGAACCCCCGAGTACGAAAAAAATGTTTTTAGCGAATGGTATGTGTGTCTGTGTGTTTTAATGAAATATCTCGAAAAAATAAAATCGCAGCAATCTCGAACTCCATAGTCCTATTTAGATACTACCGCCGTATCGGGTAAAAATCCATCGACTTACCTGGGAAGTGCAACTTTATTGAATTTTTTTGCTTTAGTTTTTGGTGATTTTTTTCGAAAATTGCTCCAACGATTTTCTTTAAACAACGTATACTATCTATGCATTATAAATACCTTTCATTTTTATTTGAAAAATTTTTCCGAAGCAAAGATATTAAAGGATTTTTGGTGGTCTGACTGTGTAAGTTTAAATTTAAACTGCATAAGCTTTGTGGGTTTAGATAGCGGGCGCTCAACCCAACTACGCTCAGTTATACAAGTATAACGCCTGCCATATTTTTGTATCGATAGCCTAACTAAACATTGTAAGCGTGGCAATTTTAAAGAAAATTTGTAATTAAATTGTATTATTCGGAGAATGAAAAAGTGGTGTAAGGTAATAGCAAGAGAGAATTACATCATCAAGAGAGAGCAGACAGACGAGAGAATTAAGAGAGAGAAAGCAGACCCTCTCTGGTACTCTCTGACTTTAGCAGGCTAGAGTGGGGAGAACCTGTATATAAGCCAGTGAGAGATCTAGACATTTATCTATCAGATTCAACCATATACATCGCATCGTGTCATATCTCTAATCCCAACTTTTATTCTATAAAAATCATTACAAGTCCAGTGCAGTTTGTGTAAGCTTATGGCTATATTATAAGCTTACATCTCGTCTAATTAATCTAACCTAATTTCTCCCCTCATCAACTCCATTATATAAGTGTTTCACACCAGATTTTTTTTTATAAGAAATTCGGTTCAGAATCGATTTTAATTATTTATTTATTTTGAATTTTACATCCTTACGAAAATGTACGATGGTAAAAATGATCTGGAATAAGCAATCACATGGGTTTATAGGAGGGGAGAAGCAATCCATTGAAATGCGCTAGTTGCACGTATTAATCCAGTCCCCATGCCTCTACCGTTTAAGCTTTCGGGATAGATTCCTAAGGATGTTTTTGGAGGATAGGATGCGGATAAACAGATTAGAGTAGGTGAACAGGTTGAAATGGAACTTAGAATAACGGGATTTGACCACTTCTCGGACAAACGGGTTATTGACATCATTATGGATAGGGTGATTTGAAACATAGTATGGAGCATTAACTATTTTGCGAAAGATTTTTGATTAGATTATTTGGATATATTGGGTGTTGGAACAGTTTGTCCTGAATCCCACTGTCCGGATGTCTAGGTGGGTTATATTATAGGAGTATATAATATAAGTCTTATGTTAGCCAGAGGTCCAGTAGTCATACCAACAGTTTGTATCATTGGATCACTGATTTCATTGTATAGTGTGAGGATTAGTGAGGAATTTACACATGGGGATGTGAGAACAAAATATCTCAAAAACTAAAAGTCACAGTAAACTCAAACTTGGTATTCCGGTCTAGATACTACCATCTGAAATGTTAGTTTCGGTCAAAACCCATTACTGATTTTTTTCATTTTTTCGCGATTTTCTCGAAAACGGTTCCCACGATTTTATTTAAACTTCTAACACTATATGCATACATAAATATCTCTCACTTCCATTTAAATAATTTCCCTGGAAAAATTGATTTCCGTGGGTTGTGGGTGAACAGTAACAGTAAGGTTGATAGACTCTTTAAGTTTATTGGAAATTAGTCTAACGGTTTTCTTTTACTTGCTAACTGCACAGATATACAGGGTGACAATTTTAACATGAAGTACCCACTTTAATTAGAATGTACGCCTGAGAGAAATAAAATCCGTTGAGATATTCAATTTTGAATGTAGAGAAATTCTCTGCCTTCTGCTTGGTATTCCACAGTGTTTTTGATATAGCCACATAAGGTAAAAACATTATTTATGGAGTGATAAATGTAAATTTACGAATAATGGACAAATGGAATTTCCGAATATGGGCAGATGACAGTCCAGTTAATACATATTGGACCAGAGTCAGACAATAATTTCGATAACTATGTGGTGCGGCCTCACAAAGGATCAACTTGTATGTCCGTATTTTTGCTATGAAACATTGCACGCACACAGGTATCTTCATTTCTTTATTGTGGTTTTTCCAGAACTGCTTGAAAATATCACAGCAAGATAGATGCGAAGATAGTAACACGTTATCTAGATCGCACTTACCGAGGATAAATGGATTGACACGCACGGTACCCCAGACCTAACACGTCTGGATTAATTCCTCTAGGGATACCTAAAAAATAAAGTTTATAGCAACTTAAACCCTATCACCTCTGCAATAGAACTTAAAGAAAGAATTTCTGGAGCTTGTGAAGAAATCTGTCCTGACGCTTTAATGATTGCAATGAGAAGTGAACATAAAGGGCGCATTTGTGCTATTTATTGACATTTTGAACAACTGTGTGAATATGGTTTTGCCTTATTCGACTATTGAACTTAAAAACAATTTGACATAATAACAACCAGAGCAGGCACAGCATTTCCCTATTAAAAATTGAATATTTCAACGAATTTTTTTCGTTCAATAACAATTTTTGTTAAAAAAAAAAAAAAATCTTGTGTGAAATACTCACACAACTTTCTCTTCACTCCAGTTTCAAAATTGTAATTGACAAATTTTGTTTTATAGTTACTATACAAAATTTAGTAGAATTCGTCGGTGATTTTATGGAGAAAATCGCGAAAACTGAAAAATACTTGTCGTAAAAACACACTTCCAATCATCCGATCTTCTTCAAACTCAGAATTTCAACAACTAATTTCAACATTCTAATTAATATATTTAGATGATAGAATTGTGTAATAAACTGAACTTTAGAGGAAACCGTAACCCCACCTCTGCCTCTAAAAGTACCCTTAAATAAATTTTTCCCGAGAAATGTTTCAAATAAAAGTTTTAGCTCTTTATATGTGTAGTTGATGTAACAAGTTTCAAGAAAATCGTAGGAGCCATTTTTGAGAAAATCATCAATAAGTAAAAAATTATTCAGTAAAGTGGTACTTTCGGTTGTGGACTTTTGACAGATAACCTACTGTCGGATCCCATGGTGATACCTAAACCGAATATCAAGTTTCAATTTTCTACGATTTTTCGTTTAAGTGCTATGCTTTTAAGATACATACCCACACACACCATTTGCTAAAAACCACATTTTTTTGACTCAGGGGACGACCTCCAAATGGATATTTCCGGTGAAAACTCGATATCGAAAATTTGACACGATTACAATTCTTCCTCTTACTAGGAGTAAGAGAAAGTAAAAAACTATTTAAAGGAAATAATTGAATCACATATTGGAAATCGTTGAAAAAATACAGTTGGGTATCATTCGGAATATTATTTTTGTTTCTAGCTTGTGTACTTCCCCAAACAAGTGGGCGTTGCATGTTAAAATTGTCAACCTTTACAACATATTACTTTTGTTTGAAACTGTCTTAGAAAAAAACAAAATTGATTTTTGGGGGCAATTTCTGGCGTTAAATTTCAAAGTTGGTTGGGGTGACTATAACGTTGTTGGCGCTGCTTCCTGATCACTCCCAATCACATTCAGATCACTCCCTCCCAAGGGTTTCTACCAACATGGTACCTCACCATTGTTTATTTATATTAGAGCTCTGAACAAAAAAATAAAATAAAGTTTAATGAAAATAGTCAATTTGGTCACTGTATTATTTGCAGTGAGAGAAAGTCGCCTCAATGATACACACCAGATTTTCTTTTCTATTGTTACTTGATAAAAACAATATGATGTTCATTATATAAGAAATGTCAAAATTACCCTTGATATTATGGGTGGAACGGTTATGACACATTTCAGCAGTGTTATTTCGTCAACACAAATATGAAATATCCTTGTATGTTATGAAGGACGAGTGGCTGATGCCAATAGTGAGTGGCTATCCATCACAAGAATTAGATGTTGCCAGTGCTTGTGAACCACCCTTGTTTCTTATAGCTGCCACCCTTCTTGACACATTACTAACACCGACTAGCTAGCAAGCTACACACTACTTGCCATGCTGGATTATCCAATCGAATCACGTGCCACCTTACTTGAAGTTGAACGCGTTCAGAGTGAGAGTGAAACGCCTTTTCTACAGGGAAATCACAGATGCCTGGCTGGGCTTTTGATTATAAGTCGGAAGTGAACTGTACTCTCCCTTTCATATATATGAGCACGCGGGAAGTTCGCTACCGTGAAATAGGTCTTTACAACATTCCTATGGATTTGCCGTGTGCATTAGCAATATTTAAATAACAATAGTTCAGAACCCTGTGTTTGTTTTTGCACAGAACATTGCAACTTAATTCCGAACCGAATTTCTTCTAAAAAAAAAAAAAAAAAAATCTAGTGTGAAACCATTCACACGACTTTCTCTTAAAGCAGTTTGTTTTTTTTTTTTTTTTTTTTAAGGCGTCTCAACATCTGTGGTCATTTGCGCCCGGAGCCTTCTCAGTCATTTGCGTCCGGAGCCTCCGGACAGTGTTCTCCCGTTACAGACAACACTGTCCATCACCGGACAGTGAGCTGTAGGGGCTTCTAGGAAGAGAAAAACTAAGGGTAGCACGGCTGGATTCGAACCCGTGATCTCCGTGTTGCTAGTCCAGCGCTCTACCACTGAGCTAATCCCTTCCATTCCTACAGCAGTTGAAACAATTACAAAATTGACAAATCATGATGTACCCACCTCCACCATAACCACTCTAAACATTCAAATACAAGTAGTAGCTATACCAAGATTAAATAAACCCATTACGTCGTTATAAAGAAAACTGAAAAAGAAAGTCGAGGGAAGGGATTAGCGCAGTGGAGATCCCGGGTTCGAGTCCAGCATGCTGTCCTTAGATTTTCTCTTCGCAGAAGCCTCTAGCTCACTGTCCGCTGATGAATATTGTGGTCTGTAACGTGAGAACAGTAGCCAGAGGCCGGCCGTCCACTGAGAAGACACCGGCCCAATGACCATAAATGTTGACGCACCTTAAATTAAAAAAATAAAAAATTAGTGAAATCTCACTTCCAGATCAACGAATTTTTTTTTTTTTAATCAGAATTTTGGCAACACAATTAATTCTTATTAATATTATTATAGATATTGGAATCATATAAATTAATTTTTCCAGAAAAATGTTCCAAATAAGAGTTGCAGTTGCTTATGTGAGTAGTCGATATACCAGGGATTCTGCGATATCTCTCTCACTCTATCTCACACACATACACACACACCACAAGAGAGAGGAAGAGATTGGACCAATGTCGTAGTCAAGGAAGTTCAAAACATGTATTTCTAAAATAATGAATTTCTGATATTCAAAACTTGATTTCCAAAATTTGACGCGATCGCAATAATTTTTCTTACAAAAGTAAGAGAAAGTAAAAATGATAAGTATTTCTATAGGTTTGCAATTAATTTTCTATTGTTATAACAAAATATGTGAAACATAATATTCCTTAAACATTGTTGTAAGCTTGAGTAAAAGTTTTTGAAGAGTTAATATAATATATTGTATGGGGAGAGGCTAGTGTTTGTTTTGAATGAGGAAGGAGAGGATTGGATATGCAAATTGATTTCTTATCTAAGTGACGGGATAAGGCCGAGGGTGACGTATGGTGGAGTGGGCCGTTGGATTAATACGGACTGTAGGGAGCTGTGTGACATGCTACAGAAGAGCAGTTAGTGCCCATTCCCTCCACGTGCTCCGCCATAGTCTCTTCTAAAACACAAAACCGACATTAAAACCCCTTCGTTCCACTTCCTTCTAACAACCCATTCTACCTTCTTTCCCTTTTCTATTATTCCAAATTCTAATTTATAACACGAATTCAATTCAAATTCAATCATTATTTTAGAAAAATCTCTTCTCTAACGCTTATATGACTTTCTTTAACTGTAATTCTCTAACTGAAAAATTAAGTGGACCGGTTTGATGATTAATGATGAGTCTAGGTAATCTATCGAATAACATAATAAATCAAAAATTTACTCACATTAATTTACTTAATTAAATTAGTAGTAATACCAGTTGCAATAAGTAATATAAGTAAAATAAGCGCGGGAGATTTCAGAAAAAATGTGTCCTTGGCTAGATAGATTTTTTAGACTGCCTAAATGGGAAGAACTGGCAATAATTGATTTTATATTGGTAAACATTCTTCGTCATACAGATACTGTTTTATAAACTACTAAGCGTTTTATTGATTTAAGAATTATTTCTGTATATTTAATTTTTTATTTTACTTCTTATTTGTTATTTTTTGGTGCACATGAGGCTGGATACATGAATGTGATACATTATAGAACATCTGGAAGCGTTTTGATCAGAACTCAGTAAAACTTGAATTGGCAGTTAAAGTAGTAAATGTCAAACAATCACAGAGAAATTTTAGGGAATCATCACCTACAATTTATTTTTCTAGAAAAATGTTTCAAAGGATTAATCGATTTTCTTCTAATTATATTTCTATTTTATTGGATCTTAATATGATTGAGATGGTGAGCCATAAATTATACTGAAGTGACTCTTTAGAGAGAAGCTTAACATTCAGCTACCCCAGAATCCTTCAAAAATAAATTTTTCTTGAAAAAACGTTTCATATAGAAGCAGTGCAAAGCTCCTCGCGAGGAACCAGTCCTTGGAGATGCAATTAATGAAAAAACTGAATAGCATTCCTCATTAGTATTTGTGTTTGAGTGAAATTAATAACAAAAATAATAAAAGTACTACAGGGGATAAAAGTATTGTGTAGTATCAGGCGATGTTGGAGCCTTCCAATATCCATTATATTTAATGCAAGATGTTAATAATCTAATTGAACAGATATTTGGTAGTATTGCTGGTTCTCCAGCGGTCAGCCCTAATTAGTAGGAAAGTAGTTTGCAGTCATTCTGGTCGCGTGTGTTTCCCAATAGTGGTTCCCATATCTGCCATCTACATTTACTACAGGGGCCTGAGAGAGCGTCCACCATCACTGCCGTTCAGATCAATCTTCGCAGCGGTTGTCCATCCCGCCTTCTCTATGACAAATTACTAGATGGCATGCCTCGGCCATACCTTACCCATTCTACCCTTTTTCCATCTATATAGTACCCTTTTTCTTTTTTTAATTCTCTCCCTTTTATTCGTTCTTTTGGGTCTCCGGTGCCCATTTTCTACAGACTGGTTCTTGCGTTCACTTTTCTATCCTCATACTCTGAGTACTATCCAGCGCCTGGACTCTGTTTCTATCATCGTTTCCACCCTTCCCTAGCCGGTTGGCCAGCATGCCGCTCTAACTGCATTCGATCTACCCCAAAGGTCTCTGTCTTTTATTTTTTCCTTTTTTTTTTTTTATATTGTTCCCACAGGAGAGAAAGCCTTTTTCGGGATTGCGAGCTACAAAATTTACTTGCCGCCCAACCTACTCAATTAAAATAAAGTAATTCCCTCCAGCTCCTTGCTTGGGACGGGTGTTGATGTAGTGGTCTTATAACTGGGAGGTCCCCAGTTCGAGTCCCGCGTATGATTGCTAAATTTTATATTCGTTTGAAAAATATTGATAGTAATAATGTAGGTGCTTTCGCCCCCGTTTTCAACACCTAATTTGGTAGTTGGACGTTAAGCCCGCCTGAAAAAATATGTAATTGCTTTACTTTATAGATGGTAGGACCATAAATTGCATTAAAATGGTACATTAGAGTGAAGCTTAGCGTTAATGTTCTTCCAGAACCCCCAAAAAACGAAATATTACAAATAAAAGTGATAGGTATTTAGGCTTATAGATAATACACGAAGTTTAAGGAAAACTGTAGGAGTCATTTTCGAGATAATCCCGAAAAAATAAAAAAAGTCACATTACTGGTTGATGGATTTTGCCCGCAACCTTCCTGTCAGGTATGGTGTTAGTACCTAAACGGAATTTCAAGTTACAGCTTTATGCGATTTTTTATTTTTGAGATATTTTGTTCACACACACACACACACAGACGATTCGCCAAAATCTTTTTTTTTTTCAATGAAAAGGCATTTTCAGAGTTAGAGAAGTAAATAAAATCTAATGTGAAACGACCTTCTCTTACTTTTATCAATAATTTTTTGTTTATTTATTTATTTATTTCTTTTGAGTTTACATATGCTTTTGAGCAAGTGAGTCGGCCATAATAATGGTGATACAAAAATAACTAATAAAAAAGAAATTGATGACAATATACTTCAATGAGTAAACAATTAGAAAGTAAAAATAAAACAGAATAATTACTTCTACTAAGAGAACAAAAATATAAGCAAACGAGCAAGTCAAAATACAATAAACATAAACTGAAAATGAAATAAATATAAACAGAAATTACTCTCCCAATACAAAACTTCTTATCCTAAATGATTGTTTACAAAAATTATGTATAGCATTTATCTGCTCTTTAGATTTTATAGTAAACAATTCCTCAAATAAGTTTTCTTTTGGAGCATGAAAATTAGATGATAAAAAATTTGAAAAAATAAAGATCTGAACTGTTGAAGAGTTTCAACATAAAAAGCATTATGGAATCTTCACACAAAGAAGAGCAAATTAAATACATATTATTACAATCAAATATGTATATAGATCCGTGTAAATAGAGATTCGCATATTTTATTCTGCAAAGACGAATTTGGGAAATTGTTCTAAGTTTAGTTATATATTAAATCCCAAGTCTAAATATATTTCTTTATTGTCAAAACTGGGGACGTGTCTATATAATACATTATATTTGCTGCTTAGTACCTTAACTATGTCCTCAGAAAGAAATTTATTTGTCAGTTTGGTTAAGATGTTTTTCTTTTCTTTTCTTCAAATTAGAGGATCTTGTGTTACAAGAATATCCAATGCGCCTGTAGACGACATTGCATCCTTAATGAAAGATAACCAACTTTTACTATTTCGTTTCTGAGAATTGATTTTAAACAAAATATTATAATTTATAACAAATATAAGGCAGACGTGAACTATTCATTTTAAGGATTTTAATTAACAAATTGTACATAGATTTGAAAACAGATACTACAATTGGTGAAAATCCGAACTCTAAACGTACAAACGAATTAGGCGTATTTTTTTCGAAGATAGTAAATACTCTTTACAGATTTCAATTGCATAGTTTCTAGCAATTCCAGGTAGTTATATGCCTAGATTTCTGAGCAATATAGCATTGTTGGTTTAAAAATAGAATTTAGAAGTTTCTTTCTAGTTTCGTGAAGTGTTACCGCTGAGTTTAACAAAATTAATTTAACTTTATTAAATGCCAGTTTTCCTACACCTTCCTACAGTTTTCCATTCTTACTGACCTGTTTAAAACAAGGATATGATTTGAAATTGAAACTTCTATCAATAATATAATTATAAATGAAATGACAAATTTTGTTTAAACTTCAAATTTTGCTCACTTGTCCTCACATAAATATAGAAGTGTTAGGGGGCAAATACCAACCACTCACCCAAGCGGTAGGGAAGTGAAGTGAACGCCTATAACATTGTATCAACCCCATATGTTTGAAATTTAACACAACAAATTATGCGAAACTATCTAAAATCAACTTGTTTTAGAAACATGGTTCAAATAAAAGTGTTAGGTTCATACCTGTGGAGTGAGCGTTTCAAATTTAAGAAGATAGTATGCGAATATACTATTATGGACAGTAAACAGAATGGAGCCATTTTCGAGAGAATCACGAAAAACTGAAAAACAAAATTCAATAAAATCGCATTTCAGATTGATTTTCCACGGAACCATTGTGTCAGAGGTAGGTAGCACCTAATCGGAATACCAGGTTTCACTTTCTTGCGAGTTTTCGTTTTTGAGATATTTGTTCGCACACATTATTTTTTACTTTTTGAATTTCTTTCCCTTTTGTTATAGTCGGGCACCCCGAGGATCTGGCATTATGTTCACCACCACAATTTACGCAAATTATTGGCGTATGCATTCACCTTCATGTTTGATTTTCCCACATATACACCGCTTCTGTAGCCTTACACCTGGTGGAAGTGTGCCCAAACCTCATGGGTGAATGTATGTATAGGCACACGTTCTGCTTGTAAAAGGCAGCGTCTACCATTTGTGGCGGCTTCGGGAGGATAAGGGAGGCAGTATCCACTAAGCATCCTTCCTGCCGCCGCTTAATCCGCCTTACCTCCACCACGCCCTCGTCTGCCAGACCCTCTTTTATGTCTTCCAAACTGCTGTTTAAGAAGTCTCGACAAGTGATCACACCTTGGGAGATATTTAAACGCTTGTGAGGACCAGCTTCTAAATCGGTATCCATATACTTCTGTAAGTTTAAGATGGCTCTTATCTGGGCGCGACTGTCTGCTTCAATACAGATAGAGCCATCATTTAGCTTCCTAATACTCTTGGTTTTGCCCAAAGTACTTTTAATGAATTTGTAGTGCTTAAAGGAACATTCGTTCGTGAATGAAACTTACTTCTTTTTAACAAAAAATCTACCCCAAGTAGTCTTCATCAAAATCCATAAATGTATTTCCTGTCTCATTATAATTCCGGTGGCTGCCCTTGGCTTTCTTCCTCGGCGGGGAAGAAGGGCTATAAGGTTGCAATGTAAACTGCATTCCAGATATTTTTCCCAGAGATTTGTCCATGTCCACGCTACGTCCTTTGCCACTTAAATCTTGGGTACGGAATACCCGCTACATCTGAATGGCAAGATTTGTTCCGCCCTTGTCAGGAGGGTGTTGTAAAACCGTAGGCTTTGGACAGGCTTGCCTGTCCAAGGTCGGACCGGTGACCATTCTAGGCCTTTAAGTAGGCGTTTCTAGCAGGGACTCCTACAAAATGGTACCACGGGATCGTGAATCAGCCCGGCAGAGCTTGCTCTGCATTCACGAGTTGAGGAAGGTTTCGTGGTGGTCGAGGATTTGTAATGATGATAGCAGAGGTCCAGTGTTCTCTGTTAGGTGGGCGGGGGATGGTTGGTTTGCCTTCGGGAATAGTTCCGCCATCTCCCAATCCCTCACAAGCTACACGCCAGTTAAATCCAAGGTCAATGAGGGATTTGTAGATTGGGGAATAGGAGAGATGGGAACAGAAAAGGATTGAGTTGGATTAGGATTAGGGATAGGGAGAGGGTTAATTGCAATAGGAAAAGGATTTGGGTATAGGAGGTGGTGAGTTGGTGGGGAAGGCACAGTAATTTTTTATTATTTTCCATAATAATCGAAGAATTCATCGAAGAATACGGAAAAACTGACAAACAAAATTCAATAAAATCGCACTTCAGATTGATTTTCTCCATTGTGTCAGAAGTTGGTAGCACATAAACGGAATCTAAGTTTTGCTTTCCTGCAACTTTTCGTTTTTGAGATATTTGTTCACACATTATTCGCCTACAACGTTTTTTTTTCATACTCAGGAGATCTCAAAACATGTATTTCCGGTGAAAAGTTAGTATCGCAAATTTGATACGATCGATCGCAAATTTTACTCTCTAATAAAGAGCTAGTAAAGTAAAAGAGAGAGAGAGAGAGAAAAAAAAGGAGGAACTGTGAACGGAAGACGTGTTCGTAGGTGATGAACAACATAAACCAGTGACCACTAGATCAAAGTATATGTGACTTGACGCTACTGTTCCCTCAGGTAAGCCGTGACGATTATCTGCAACGAACATCTGGAATTTTTTTTTTTTTGTAGTCGTCTGAAAATAAAGAGCATTAGTAGATGAGATGACCTGCCTGGTGTTCATTGCCCAGCGCTTCGTCCACGTCAAACAACAACTATTGATCAGATATATTAATCCATTCAATGGACTCACTCATCCCTTCTATACACGCTTCTGTAGAAAGAACATTAATTAACACACTAATTTAATACATCTCGTGTGTTTCAACGTTCGTTTTTTATATATGAAAATAATTTCATACATGTAGATTATATCTATGTATTGGGAGGTGGGTTGTGTGGAGGTTTGTGGCGGGTGTACGCTTGGCAACTATTGATGAGTTACTCAAATTAATTAGAACAGTAATAATAGAAATTAGTTTTTTACTTTCCCTTAAGAGGAAGTATTGTAATCGTTGTCAAATTTTCGATATAGAGTTTTTACCGGATATACACGTTTTGAAGTGCCCTGTGTCAGCAAAAATGATTTTTAACAATTGGTCTATGTGTCTGTTTGTGTTTATGGTCAGCATAACTCAAAAACGGAAAATCGAAGAAAGTTCAAAATTGATATTTCGTCTATGCTCTACCAGAGGATCTGATAGTAAGGTTTTGGTCAATATCGATCTGCCGGAAGCACCAATTTACTGAATCAATCTTTTGCTTCTTTACAATTTTTTCGAAAATGGCCCCAACGATTTACTTTATACATGATCAACTACACATATAATGAGCTACATCTTTTGTTTGTTATTATTATTATTTGTCTGTGAGGAGGGAAACCCTACGCTATCCAAAGCCTCACTGGGCCGATATAGCTACTCTAAGAAAAACAACAACATACAGAGTCTAGAACAAAAATCCAGACCCGGATCTAATCTATCTAAGATTCACCGCAATCCGAATAAATCGGACAATAACCTTAAGCGGAAATAGCCTAAGCTCTTCCACAGACATCCTATTACGACCAAAGGCCCTGAAACTAATTTCCTCACAACCCAAGCAATCAGTCATAAGATGGATGGGTGTATCCTCCTCTGTCTCACAGACTCTACAAAATGGATCCGGCATGAAGCCCCATTATGTAGAGATGTCTCCTTAAACCACAATGTCCAGTAAGAGATCCCACCAGATGCCTGAGAGCGCTCCGTGAAAAACTCAGCAACGTCTCACTAATGGCCTTGTCCGGACCCCCGATGAGCATTTTGGACTGCCGAAAACCAACTGAGTTCATCAATAAGGATGAATGCTGTGAAGCTGTCCATGTCTGGAAGCCTGACAGACATGTGCCAGAAGACACGCCAACAGCAGGCTCGGGACCAATGAAAGGAAGAGAGGCGCCTAATTTGGCAAACCTGTCCACCTCCTCATTCCCAAAAATTCCCATGTGACCTGGCACCCAGACTAGAAGCACATCCTTCAGAGAAGAAAGCTCTTCCAGTCTTTTAGAACATTCTAACACCAACCTGGAAGTGAAGACACATGAACTCAGCGCCTTCAGCGCAGCCTGGCTGTCCGAGCAGATACAAACACCTTTTAAGTTAGTGTTACGTACCCTCTCATCCAAAACACAACAAAGAATAGCATAAACCTCAGTCTGGAAGACCGTGGTCCATTCACCAAGATATACTGTCAAATGATCTCCGGTCTCAAAATAGACCGCAGCTCCAGACGTGCCATCCATTCTGGAACCGTCCGTGTAACACCGGAAGTAATTATCAGGTATCACGCCAGACGGACCCAATCTTGACCAATCTTCCCTAGAGGGTAACCTGACACTGTAAGAATGCTCGAAAACAAAAGTCTTCAACATTCTATCAGAGGGAAAACCTGTAACAGGAACCTTCAAAAGCATCTCGCGATGAATGGTAGAATGACCCTATCGCTTTCCCTGCCAAAAACCTGCCTGTTTAATTCTATAACAGGCTTTCATTGCCATAGTTTTTACCTCTACAAAGAGCGGTGGAATTCCTAATAAAGTCTCCATTGCAGCTGTAAGTGTGGTCCGCATCGCACCGGTCACCGCCAGACAAGCCAAGCGTTGTTGAATATCCTCAAGCAGCTGTCTAGCGGATCTTATCTCAATGCGACGCCACCACATCACAGCCGCATACAACAACCTAGGTTTAATAACCATACCATAAATCAAAAACATCATCTTAGGAGTAATCCCCCAATTTTTACCTACGATTCTTCGACAATGCCAAAAGGAAATAATTGCCTTTTGATGCTGTGCCTTTTGTTTGTTACTTTTCTACGGGAAAATTCATTTAATGGGAGTTTTAGTGAAGTGGTGAGTTTATGCTTTCCTCCTAAGTACTATTTTAATTTAATACACGATTCTATCATCTACATAATTATATTATAATTATAATTATCATCTACATATAGAATTAAATATGTGGCCAAAATTTCGAGTTTAAAGGAAATCGATTTACCGGAAGTGCTATTTTACTAAATTTTTTTTCAGTTTCCTGTGATTTTCTCCATAAAAACACCGACAGGTTCATTGAACAAGGGTACTAACCATACATGCAGAGACGTATCACTTCTGTTTAAACCTTTTTCAGAAAAAAGTCAATTAAGGGTGGTTTGAGGGAGGAGAAGTCAATGCTTTAATCATCATTTAAGTTTAGATTTTCCAATTCATATAAACTGAAGACAACTAAACATCTTGAGAATTCATGTTAGAAATGAATTAGTTAATTATGAGTATCTAAATCACAGTAAGACAAAGTCATGTAAATTTGTCACACCAGATTTTATTTTAGTTATAAATTACTTTATTTAATTATTTGTTTTTATTTTATGCGTATGAACAAAATATCTCAAAAATGAAAAACGCAGGAGCTAAAACTTGGTATTTTGTGTAGGTACCGCCACTGCATATGTCAAGGTTTTGGTCAATGCCGGATGTGCGACTTTACAGAACGATTTTTTTCACTTTCTCGCAATTTTCTAGTAGACGGGTCCAAAGTTTTTTTTTGAAACTCCACATATTATCTACATACCTATCGTACGTACAGTGATAATGCCTATCATTTCTATTTGAAATACTTTTTCAGGAAGATATTTTTTTGGGGGTTTCTGTGGATATAGCAACTGCAATCCATTCCAACTGGAATTTGTTCTGTACTTCAGCACCTACGGAACCAAACATTTGGCATTATCTGAATCAATACTAATACATAGTTATTTTTGTGCATATATGGATGCACAAAGCCAAGTACATTTCTAGCTCTTTATTAATTTTGTTGCAGCGCTTCTTAGTTCTAAGAACAAAGTAAAATTTACCAATACGAATAAAAGTTGGTATCACTTCTAGGGCGGTTTTGGGGAGTTATTGCACCTAGACCTTGGAAAATCTATAGGGTCCTCCTACTGGTGCTGGGATGAGACCTATCAACCAGCAATTCTTGCGAGTCTATTTTTCTGAGAAATTTCAAGATATGGGAAGGATCTAGTGGGGTATATCTCCTCCTCCAATACCCGATCTGCAGATACTATTGCGTTCTAAGCTCAGTTTCTCTACTTGCCCTATAAATCTGCAAGGCTCCATGAGGAAAACCAGCTGGCATACGAAGACTATTTTCTATCAGACTGATAACACGCCTCTGCTGCCAAAGTGTCAGGTCATATTACCTTCTGCGCTAACATGCATTGGCACCCAGAAGAGAATAACTTTACTTTTTCTGCCCAGGTCATTAAGTTTCATCATAGGCATTCGCAGACCATTTTCGTGTCATATGAACTCAGTGCTTTAATAGCAGTATTGGTTAGAATCATAATCTGCTGTCCGATTATTCTCTTCGAAACTGAACACAATTTTAAATTGCATAAATTTTCTCCTTGTTCCATAATCTAGCCTCAATTTTCTGAGGTGTCCTTGAACCATCCTTGTATCACTTAATCACAACAGATTCATTGTTCTACTCTCTTCGATTTGTCAGGCAGGTATGGAAATTTTTGACGAACTATGTTTATTAATGATATTTTAATTATTCCAATTCTTGGGAAGCTTCAGAAGGGGGAGTCAGCAAACTACGAGTGTGTTGTTTTAATTCTGCTCAGTATTATTAATAAAATTATTGTATTGGATTAAAGAACAATCTCTCTAGTTCCTCTAGTAATACGTACATATCTTGGTATATATATATATATATATATATATATATATTGGGGCATGGCAGTAAATAAATACTGTAGAAGGTAGAACGTTAAGGTGCGATAAAGAACATTGTCGATTTATCAGAGACGAGTTGAAGAAGTACCATTAGGGTTATCAGTGGAGTAGCTGGCCAAGTTGTGCCAACAATCATCTATATTTAGTGTTGCCAGGAGGAGACTTGTGTCAGCTGTGATGGAGGCCATCTCTCAGTGACACTGCCACCCCCTCGCAATCAGCACACACACACACACTCCTACACTAGCAATATACTTCAGACACTACTAAAACACTAAACTCTTACAGTCTTGAAAACTTACCTCCAGGTACAAATCTTTGTTCAAATACAAAATACTGTTGTCCTTACTTGCGTTACATTTTTATTTTCTTTTTCTTTTTGGACGAATAAAATAAATGGATATTGCTTTTTTACTTTCTCTCACTCCTAGTAAGTGGAAGTATTGCGATCCTATCAAATTTTCGAAATTGAGTTTTCACCGGAAATACACGTTTTGAGGTCTCATGATCAGGAACAAAATAGTTTTAGCAAATAGTCTGTAAGTATGTACTCTCTCCATCCCACAGAAGACAATACTTATTACTTATATTCACTTTCAAAGTTCTTTCCCTTAAACCACCTGCCCGGATAAGTACATTAAAGGCAACAAAGGAAGATTCTATAAAATAATTAATCCCAGTGTTACAAATAAGTCTTGGTTTGCATTTACAGTAACCAAGAAATATTTCTGCAGAACCATTTGTAGATTACAGACTAACCATGGCATTTGCAAACAGTATTTAGTTAAAATAAACGCTGGAAGTACCGCCCTCTGCGAGGCTTGTAGCGAAAATGAAGACCTCGAACATATTATTTTGCATTGTTCTTTGTACACAGAGAAAAGAAAAATTATGTTAATTGAGTTAAGTCGACTGCTAATTAATCCTTATAATTAAGCTACAATGTTGAGCAGTAATAACGGTGAGGTATACAATGTTATGTTTAAATACTTGGTTGATATAAAAGTCAAAATTTAGCAAAAAGCCAATAGTTTCTTGAAACATGTTTCTATGGGTGTGTGTGTGTGTGTATATATATATATTATATGTGATATATATTGTATATATATATGTGTGTGTGTGTGTGTGTGTGTGTGTGTATGTATATTTATATTTAGATTTCAGATATGGGTATATGGTTTTTATTATATATGGTTTCTCTATAATATATGGTTTTTAGTATAATCGTTAGGTTGGGTCGAAGAGATGGTAGGAATATCAAGTACTCCATCCCAAATTGCTTAAATTGTATATAATAAGTATAGTGAGTGTCTGGATATGGCTGCAACTAGTGTGAATGTATTTATTAGCGCGAATGAAATGGGATCAGTATGAATGTATTTATTAGCGTAAATGAAATAGGTCAGAGTATGTTTTCAAAACTCGTTGATCGTTTTTTTTTTATTATTATTATTATTATTTGTAAATTTGTAAAGGTAAGCGTGTATAATGATGGCTAATGCAAAAAAAAAACCTGCCCACCTATATTCTATTCGAATTTAAACCACACCACTGTTTAGTTTTATACCTTATTAATATTTATTTATTTACTAATTTTTTAATATTATATAACAAATTAATAGTTTATTTAATGTAATATTCCATTTCTGATTTTTGTAGAACTGATTTAATTTTTGCTCTTTTGAATCTATTTACGTTGTTGGACTGCTACATATAATTTTGTAAATTTCTTCATTTATATATGTATTTGTTTTTAAGAAATATTATGCCCAGAATAAAATAATTTTCCTTCTCTATCTGTGTCTGTGTGAACAATATATCTCAAAAAAGAAAGATCGCAGGAAGCCCAAACTTGGTATTCCTTTACGTACTAATGACACCAAGGTTTCCGGCAAAACCCATCAACTGGAAGTGTTGGCACATCAATGAGTGTTGTTTTTTGCCAATTTTTCGCGATTTTCTAGTAAACTGCTCCAACGTATATTTTGGAATTTTCTCGAAAACAGGCTAACACGATTTTCTTCAAACTTGGCATGCTCAGTGTATCACTAACAAAGTGATCATCTGTCACATTTTTGCATTTTTTTTTTTTAAGTTGCTTTAGATAGTTTTGCGGAATTTGTGGCGTTAAATTTCATTGTGGCGCGCTCTTCACTTCCCTACCCCCTTACTAGTAGGCACGCCAACTACGTCTGTATTTATGTTAAAACAAATGAGCCCAATTTGTCATTTTATATATAATTGTGTTAAGAGGAGTGAAGTCATGTGAGTGTTTCATACCAGCTTTGAATTACAATATACCGCTCAAGAGAATTCTTGCTTGTTACACCATTGGTTGCACCTCCATTCTAGACCACCTTCCAGCCTAGACTGCATCAGAACGTTTTTGCATTAAATTATTGATTAAATAAACATTTACATAAAATGAGAAAAACGATCAATATTCCGAAATTTTTGCTGTTAAAACAAAGAATGAGTGCTTAACATTTTAAATAAAATAAAAACAAATTGCGGCCGTAGTGCACTGCTGTTAAAACAAAAATAAAATTGCTCTTATTTTTAGCAATAAATTTACTTGTTTTTAATTACACATACATAATAGAGCTTTAATTAAGGACTCAACCCTTTCATTGGGTCCTTCGTGACGATAGAACACCGGCTGTGGGAGTCGAAAAGGACCGAGCGAGACAGAATGAGTGGCTGAACGACACCGAAAGGAAGAGAAAGAAAAGGAAAAAAAATAATAATTTAATTTATAAGAAGTGATGATATAATTATAATGTCCTTTGTCTTCGCTGAGTGTACACTAGGGATGGAATGGAAGGGTTGAAACGTAGACTCCTTATTAAAAAAGAATGAAGAAAGAGCTAAAGGGTGGGGGAACTGTCCTTTCGATAATTAGAAGGGCCAATAAAAGGAAGAGAGTCTGGGAGAAGGAGTCGCTAACATGATGGATATTAATTTTTTTCTTAAACAAACATATAATTTAATAATATTAATTTATCAAGAAACAAGTATTGATAAGTAATGTGTCCAGGGTGTGGCCAAATATCGAGTTCCCTTATTGTATTGGAAATACTGAAGTTAGAGTAAGATATTTAAGGACTAAGGCATTTCATCTTCTTTCTCTAGCGGTAAAGACCAAGACAGTCCTTGACCTGCTGAATCCGAGTGGAGGCCTGTCGGTGGCTAGCAGACATAGACTCCTCCCCTACATATATCGTCCCTCAAACAGTCCATCCATATAATTCTGGGATGGCCTTTTGACCGACTATATTTGGTTGTGATTTTCTTTTCCTGTTGTTCGTCCTTCCAAATTTGTCGTATATAATACCTACTTTGTCGGGCCGATAAATCGCACCCCTATCAAAATCACCTTTATGAGTGCATAAGGACTTTGTGTTTTTTAATTTCCTCTATAATATATTCCATTTAACAAAGTGCCCATTGTTGTACAATGATTAAACTGTATGGCACATAGGTTTTACTTTTTTTGTTTAGTAGAGTAGTGGTTATTGTAGGGTAGGGCTTGCATTAACCAGCCTCTAATGACTCTCAGATTTATCGCTTGTTCTCTGTAAATGTGGCCAGTGGCCCAAAGTGATGGGCATGTTGTGGACAGTACTAGGCAGTTTATTAAAACGCAAAACAAAAAACACGTTATTTTCCATTGAAATTTGCATAAAAAGTGTCATGTAATGTGTTGTTACTAGTGGGTATCGGTTTAGGTACTAGTTGGAAGGTCTGGTGTGTGCGGTGTTGGATTGCCCGGGCGAGTGTAGCTCATCGTTGTAAAAACCTGCCGCTCAAAAACAAACACTTTTAAAAGAGTTTTCTCACACCCCGCTGTAAAGCCCCACCCCCACCATATAGCCTTCCAGCATTTGCTTCCATTCCCTCTCTCTCGGTCCATATCACCATATCATTCTATCATTCACAAAAACCTCTCTCTCCCATCTAAAAACTCTTCACCATGTCACAAACCTTGTGACACGCAACCATTAAAAACTGTCGACCATCTCTGTGCTAGCGCTTCGCTGGCCAGTTTAGCTAACAATACACTAAACAAACCACACTTAACTTCCTAATTTCAGTCACATTTAAATTATGCACCTGCATTTACAATAGTTGCAGCATAATAAATCAATTAATGGTTAGCCACATTAATTATTACACATTTATTTATTTTTTAAATGATTTATTAAAATTAATTAACGTGAGTAGGAGTAAGTGCGTCATCAGGGAAGGTACGCCCATTCAGTGGCGGATTAAACCAGTGGAGGCCCTCTAAGCAGTTGAAATTTCGGGGCCCCTACTAATACGTTTACATTTATACCAACAATAATTTTAATAAACAAATTTTATAACTAAAGCTAAATATTAACAATTTATTAATGTTATTAAACAAAAATTAAATATTTTTGAAAAAAGGGTTGAACGAAAATGCGACTGATTTTTGAGTTTTTTGGAATTGCTCGAAAACTATTTTAACGGTTTCCTTTAAACTTAGTTAACTAACTGCATAGATATAAATCAATCTGAGATCGATTTTAGGTAGTTCTGAGGAGTCTAAGATGTTAAATGCTATTGGCTTTTTTTCTGGACTACAGTGTAGTCATTTCATACCTCTCAATACTAGTCCTCAGACAAAAGATGAGAAATTAAGACAAAAAATGAGTAAAATTTGAGTCTAAAGAAAATTTGTCATTTTATAATATAATTGTTCTAAATTTAAAAATTTATTAAAAACTTTAAATAAACTGAGGAGATTTAACAAATTCTGTTTTTTTCCCAATCTGAACTTCAGTGTGCTCTCTAAGATCTGTAACAATTATTTTGACGCTTGTCGCTTTGCCCTTAAAAGGTAAATATAATAATAATAATAATATATATTTCAGAAATGTACAAATATACTTCTTTTTTTTGGTACAACATATTATAGGCAATGGCTGCAGCCGTCTGCCAGAGTTCACTGATCATCGTAAAAATACAAAGCATATTCAAAAAACATTTTACAAAGAACAAAGAAAAATACATAAATAAATAAAAAGGTACATAATATAAATGAAGGTAAAAAAAAACTGAAAGTGATCTTCTATGCATTAATCAAAGAGAAAATAAGAGAAAGTAAAAAAAGGAACTGATAATAACTATACTAAGAGGTAATCAACTAAAAATGAGAGATCCAGTTATATCTTGCTTTCCAAGCATGGCGAGCGTAGCGGAGAAGGGGCCGAGGGTGGGTCCGACCTGTTAGGAAGGATACAATTTCCTCTCTAGAAAGCGTACGCTTGGAGAAGTAAAGGAGACGAAATTCAGCTAATAAGGGACACTCTCCCAAAAAGTGGTAAACTTCCTCACGAGAACCACTATTACACAGGGAACACTTTTCCAACTCGAGTTCCCTGTCTAACCAGGGCCTATAATTTAGGTAAAGAAGCTCCCCTCTTAACTTGAAAAGCCACCGCATTTCCAAGAAAGAAAGGTCGTCAGAAAAGGCTGAAGAAACGCGATCCCTGCCCATAGATGTTAAGTGGCTGTACAGAACAAAACGATCAGACATGGTTGCGCGTCTCACAGATTCCTGCAAGCGAGATTCCCTTATTCTCTCTCCGAGTAAGGCAAACTGAGTGGGCCAAATTTGTAAATTAAGCAGGGAGTCATTAAAAGAACATGAGTTACATTGAAAAAGAGTAAGCCAGTGTTTGAACCAATATATTTTTCTGTCAATTATTTTGAGGGCCAGTATCTTAGGGAGTCTGTGGGATGGAAGAGATAACACCTTGACACAGTATCTTAGATGGAGGTTAAGCGTATAAACTTCGAGTGGTTCCAAAGCACTCTCTAACGACAATATATAGTTGGGAGTCTGGATAGGTAACGCAAACAATTTTTTTATAAAAAATCTTTGAAGTTTCTCTAACACCTCATAAGCCTGAAACCCCCAAATCTGAGCCCCATAGCAGGCAATTGCTCGAGACACACTCTTAAAAACCTGATATTTAGCTGATAGGGGGACATTTTTATTGAGAATAAGATTGTGCCAAACTCTATTTAATCCCTGTTTTGCCAGCGAGACTTTTTCCACAAGATGGGGTAAGAAGGTAAGACGGGGAGTTAACGTAACGCCAAGGTATTTAAATCTGTTTACAATTTCAATTTGCTGCCCGTTATAATCCCATTTCTCGGAAGAAGCGAGTCTGCCCCCTCTTCTGAAGATCATAATTTTTGATTTCGATAAATTAACCGAAAGGTTCCATTGATTGCAGGTAAATATATATTTATTATTTGTATTTGTATTTGTATTTATTTATTGCTCATAAAGGATACACCTTTATAGCAAGGAGTTTGTCTCTTGCTTATACAAACATAATATAATGAAATTATATCAAATATAATAATGCTTTCTATTGCTAAAACAGTAAAGTTGTAATTAGTCAAATAATACAATATATCCCAAAAAGTGGTAATTTATGTTGTATAATATTAGCTTCAATGTGCTTATTTGTCAAAATATATTTAAACAAAAAACATTAAGACTAACCTAAAATTAAAATAGTAGATTTATTTATGTTTATAATGTTGATAATTAATTCAATAAGTTAACTGTGTGTTTATCGTATTGTTTACATTGGTTAGCCGATGTTTGCTAAGGAGATTATATATATATATATATATATGACTTTGTAAAGACGATTGATAATTGAGCCTAATAATGTCCTAATAATGTCGAAGATATATATTTATTACATAAATTAAACTGTGGCTATTTTGTACTCCGGCATTGCGTGCTTTCTTAGTAATTCCTCCATTTAATTAACTTCTTTTATTATTTAAATCATAGAATTCGCTCTGCACATTACGACACCATTGTGCCCTTCCGGATAATGATAGCCATGTTTAAATTTTGACTTATTCGTACAGGATGTATTGAGATCGTGTCAAATTATCATTGAATTTTTCGTATTGTAAATTATCTAGTTGACCGATGTCATTGGTTTGCCGTCACTGTTTTAGAAGAACATAAAGAATGCAGAATTTATGTTGTATAATATTAGCTTCAATGTGCTTAAAATATATTTAAACAAAAAACATTAAGACTAACCTAAAATTAAAATAGTAGATTTATGTTTATAATGTTGATAATTAATTCAATAAGTTAACTGTGTGTTTATCGTATTGTTTACATTGGTTAGCCGATGTTTGCTAAGGAGATTATATATATATATATGACTTTGTAAAGACGATTGATAATTGAGCCTAATAATGTCCTAGTGAATAGCACAGTCTGTGTATTGGTTAGAGACAACGTAGTTGAATGGGTAACAATTTGAAGTGAGGTTTGTGAGGTGAGGTGGCATACAGAATCCAGTGGTTAAACTAAGTGGTCTCCTTACAAGCAAGTATTCACTCAGAATAGTAAGCCACCTCAAACTAGATGCACTTCTCCCACTGTCTTTCACACCTTTGCTATTCTGCGCTCTAACTGTTTAATCTACCTACTGCTTTATATATATATATATATATACCTTCTCTTACTCTTAGTATTGCGATCTGCCAAATTTTAGAAATTGAATGAAATTACTTAAATTTACTGGAATTACATGTTTTGAGGACTCTGAGTATAGAAAATAAGTTTTTAGCGTGTCTGTATGTTAACAAAATATATCAAAAACGAAAAATCCTAGGCAAATTCAAATTTGGTGATCCGTTTACCACTGCAACTGTCACAAAGGTTTTGGGCAAAATGTATCAACCGGAAGTGCAGCTATACTGAATGTTTTTCTTTTTTTTAATTTCTCGCGATTTACTCGTAAGCAACTCTAGCGATTTTTTTCTTTTTTAACATCGTATACTATCGACACACCCCCTATGCAAGGCGCCTTGCCCCCTATGCAAGGAGGACAAGGACAATATTATGCACTTTTTAATAACATGTCCAATTTTTGTTGTCTTAAGATATAAGTTTCTAACAGAATATATTAACGTACCACCATCTAAAACAGTTATGGAAAATCTATTATGTTTCGATAGTCAGCACCAAGTGAAATATGTTTACATTTACGTAACTAAAGCGTTAAAAATAAGAAGTTTTATTTTGAGTAATTAAGAATTTGATATTTATGTATTTGTATTATATTCTCATATTTTTTATTTTTTTATTTTTTTTTATTTGATTCCAGTATTTTTCTTTTTAATTCAGTTTGTTTACATTTATCCTTTTTAATATATATACAATACCAGCAAATTTGTTATTAAGAAGAATTCATGTATGGAAAAAAGCATCGTTAATCTACTTTTTTTTTTAATTTTTTTATTTACTTCTTTTCTGTGTTCTCAGTTTATTTGTTTACAGAATAGGTATTTTATTTTGTGATTTAAGTTCTATTGTAAATATATGTTTAGGTCAAACCCCTTGCTACAAATTGTATTTATAAGCAAGTAATAAATAAATAAATAATACTATCGACACACATGAATATCTATCACTTTTGTTTAAAATATTTTCTTGAAAAAATTGATGTTTTTGGGAATTCTGGTGGAATAATAGCGTTAAGCTTTCCTTCAAAGTATCAATGTATGGTTCTGCCAACTATATAATCTTAATTTACATTCGAAGCACTGCTAGAATTGGAATTTTGAGAACATCGCCTGCCAAATGTACAATTTTACAGATTAGGTTTTAAGTATTTTTTGTGAATTTTCTCGAAAAAGACTATTAACGATTTTCTTTAAGGAATGCACGGGCGTAAACATTTCATTTTCACTTGTTACATTTTTTCAAATAAAGATATTTTTTTTGGTAGTTATGACGGCAAAGTTTTGTAGTTAAACTTAAAACTTGACAGTCACGTTTTTTATCACGTGCCTCGATAGTCCCTCCAACGCCACTCTATATTTTTTTATGATAGGACAAAGGAATAAATTTTTAGGTTTCGAAAAAACATAGTTTCTTTTAACAATTTTGATGCCATTTTAAACATAGTTGTATAAACAGCAGTAAGAGAAAGTCACGTGATTGTATTTCACTTTTCTTTTTCTTTCTTTTTCTGCCAGTATTTTACGACTAGAGGTTTTTTTTTTTAGTGTTCGAATCCAGGAGAGGGATCCCAAGCATTTCTCATCGCTGAAAAAGTTAATTGCATGCGAATGAAATTACTGAATAAATGTTTATTTTGAATTTCGTGAATTTTGATTTCACGTAATGTCATTCTATCAGAACTTTTATGTTAATCGAGGTAGGCTGTCATAGAGAGAATTCTAACGATAAAATCCAAAAGGAAGATAAAACTGGGATCGTAATATTAGTTTTAACACATTGATCAACAGATTCTTGATTTATTTTTTGATTCTATATTAAAACATGATCTTATATCTATCCATACAGCTTATTGAATGTTACTCTTATGTCATTTGATAAGCCGACCCACATATAGGTGCCCGCCAAGTAGAGTTAGTATCAATTGGTCCCATAGCAATTGATGATATGGAATTGATTGAGAGCGGAAATAGGCTTTTATTAGTGACTGAATAGGGGAGTTAAAAGCTATTGTCAATCCATCAGTTCAAACTATTACGATCTATTGCTACAGTTAGCCAGAACTCCTACGCCTAATGCGTATCCGTTCAAAGCAGTTGTTTACCCATTTACTAGGATAGAATAATACTACGCTTTTCTACAATCAACCATTATATTAGTAAATAGCTATCTTATACTGTCATGACTAAAATGGTTAAAATTAGAACATTAATATCTTTTTGTAATTCTAGTACAATTATAATAATATCAAGAGCATTTTACTAGTTACTCAATAAAAATACAAATTAGTCACTTTTTAGAACTATAGTCTATAAATTCATTGAATTCTAAACTACTCCTACACATAAATGAATGCTACACTAACTGCTTAACTGTAGTTTATATTATTTTTTAAATATATATTCCCTTTTTACGTGTTTCTTTGCAACTCTACATTTATATACATCAGCAAAACTGCATGTAAAGAATATATAAATATATATAACAACCGAGTTGAATTGATAAAAGAAACCAGCCTGTTCTGGCAGTCTGTAGGTTCCAGATGGAAGTTGGAAAGCAATGAGGTCACGAAGCTCACGTCGTTTTAAACAGGATGGAAGGGTTTGGATAATGATTGGACGAGAATGTTCGGGTGTATGCAAATTTCGGTGTGGAGAATCCCGGTATGGATTACTTCGTTAACATAGGTAACATTAAGATCATGATGGTGGATGCGGTTGGAGATATAGTATGCTGCGTTGAATATTCGGCGAAGGAAGGTCAATGATCAAAATGGTCTTTTTGTGGTTTTTTGTTGCAAAAATGTGGTCATACAACTTCAATACAGGTTCACTACTTAGGACTGAACTCTAAATGGACCTTTTGGATTACTCTATTCTAAATGGATCAATTTGACCAGAAAATGAAGTAGGCTATCACGGAAAATATCTCTGATGTTACTAGAATACATTTAGTAGTGTTAGCTTTAAGTTTAATTCTCCATTTTTGGGACCAGGCTTCTATGAGCTCAAGATGTTCTTGTGCAGTAATATAGACGTGAGTCGACTGAGACTGGGTCGTCTGGAATTATAGTTGAATTTACAAGGTATGAGATTTACTTGAATATAAAAGAATTCGTTGACCGTTGATGAATTATGTTATGAAGAAATTTGGTGAGGATCGGTCAAGGAAAAACATTTAATTATGCCAACGTTTCGAAAGAGTTTCCTGTCTTTATCAATAGAAAGTTGTGAAGATGTGGAGAAAGAATTTTTAAACATACACATTTGTTACATCGCAGAAAGGAAAATTAAAAGTTACTAGTGTCTTGTCTTAAATCATCTACAGAAATTGAACACATGTGAAAGTTGGCATGTTGTTTCGACATGTGTATCGAAATGTTGGCATAATTGAATGTTTTTTCTTGACCAATCCTCACCAAATTTCTTCATAACCTTTACTTGAATGTTTGGTAGCACCTTCTTTCTGCTCCCAGTAAACTTGTAACGGCTTTAAAATTAAGCCTAACCCCATATGTCGCTTTTTGAGTGATACAGTATTGATGAGATGCACTGCGATGGAGGAGGGGACCCAATGGTTCCACTTGTGGTCTGAGTGTATTTTTTTCTATCTAAGGGAGTACTGAGATTCATAATCTTAAAATAGCATACACAGTATTCACTGCATATAATCCATCTGAATAAAACTTTCCACTCTAGTCAGGTAGTTATGCAGGTAATTCTGCTACCCTCGGATTCTGGCAGGAACATACAGATTCACTGACAAAATTAGTGAAGGGATTTAACGATTAACCATTAAAACAAAATAACATTGGCGTGAAACACTCTCATGACTTTCTCTTTCTGAAATTAATACAATTTTATTAACAAATGTTCTTTAAAATTGCAATACTTAAAAAAGTTTAGTTGAACTGGCCATAAAAAAATGGTGGCCGGTGTTATAGTACATGAGTTGGCATAGAGGGCGCCCTGTGTCACAGCCAATACAGCTTGTGGCGGCAATTTGAATTTAAACTAACTGCAAGCCCCCCGCTAAAACTAACTGCAAGCCCCCCGCTAAAAAAAAACTGTCTAAAATCATTTTTTTCAGAAAAATATCTCAAATAAAATTGGCTTACATTTGTTTCGTTAGAATTCCCACTTTAAAGGCAATCGTTGCAGTGGTTTTCGAGAAAATTCCAAAAATCTCAAAAACTTACTCTGTAAAGTGGCATTTCCTATTAACCGATTTTCTTCAAATTTGAAGAAAAGGGTAATAAATAAGGGAAGAGAAAGTTACAAATAAGATCACATGCCAACTAGTTACCTTTATTCTTCGGGTCTTACATTTCCTCTTTTATAAGCAACATTTCTCTTCCCAACCTGTGTTGTCAACGGTTATCTTGGGATGTACATCGATAAAAGACCATATCAATTATAAAATTACATTATAAAAAACCAACCCCTACCCACATAAGTTGAAAGAAAGGAAACATTGTAGATCATATGGAGGGGAACTGTTTGCACCACTATCACAGAGTGAGAGCGTGGTAGTGATAACTTCTTTACACTATCAATAGTGCGTGAATAACAGTGCGTGAGTTTCTCAATGAACTCTTACTTAACCCATCCTACACCAGGATACTCCGAAGATGGTCAGTCTTTTGGCTGCCATGGTCGCCAGTCTTCAACTCAAATGCATTTTTTTATCCCACGCATATCACATACTAAGATGATCTGCTACATAAACGTAGATCAGCATAAATAATAGATTGACTATTGGCAAGTAAATATATAGCAAGTAGACGATTGTAATTTACAAATAATGAAGTCCATCACCACTTAAGCAAATACAGTGACTACCAAATTTCCAACTATCGTGAGCTGATGCAAAGATCAACAGTTGCAACATAAAAAATAAGAAATCTGGTGTGGAACACTCGTATGTATTTTATTTTTGTAATTAATGAACTATTTAGGGAACGGAATAGGTAAAAGTGGTTAGCGTACTGGACTCCCACGTGATTCGAGTCCAGCTGTGCTACCCTTAGATTTCTTACTTCCTAGTAGCCTCTACAGCTCGCTGTCCGTTGATGGAAAATGTTGTCTGTATGGAGAGAACACTGTCCGGAGGCCGGCAGTGCACTGAGAAAGTTTCGGGCGCCAATGACCATCGATGTTGACGCGCCTTAAATTAAAAAAAAAAAATTATTATTTAATTAAAATGTTTATCAAACTTGGAATTTGTATCAAAAGATACAGTTGACATTAACATAAATATGGTTGTTGGTGGGGTTATATATCAATTGCAGTATGTAGAGAAGTTAGTTCTTGAATGTGTTTCAATTGTAATAGTAGACTGTTACAGTTACAGTACTCAATTTTGTTGATACTGTTACAGTTTTGCTGATAAATAAATATTAAATTATTTTTATTAGGACTTTATTTATGCTGTGCGCCAGTGAATACCAGTAACTCACTTAAGTGTTCAATAATAAGCATTCTCTGCAATCGTTTCAGTAATTTAGAAGATAGTTTTAAATTGTCTAAGGCTTATATACCTCGAATAAGCCAGGTCCGGAATAATAACGAAGACTTGGTATCAGATAAAGCTGGTATTCTAGAAAGATGGTCGGAATATTACAAGGCTCATTTTAAACTGGACGATAAAGATGACCTGCAATACGAACCTCATGGAAGTGAAGATATAGAGCCTCCAGATGATGAAGACGTACTCGATGACGTCCTGCAACTAAAGAATAATAAAGCCCCCGGGATTGACGGTTTGCAGGCTGAACTCCTGCGGCACAGTGGTCCAGAAACCGTGAAGAGATTGGATGGCATTATAATGAAGGCGTGGATAGAGGACGTTATCCCAGAAGAATGGAAGACAGGAATAATATGTCCTATACTTAAGAGGAATGACGCTCTAGACTGCAACAACTATAGGGCTATCACGTTACTCCCAACGTCGTACAAGATCTTCTCTAGCGTACTCAATACCAAGCTTCGTCCCTTCGCCAATAGAGCGGTGGGGCAGTACCAGAGTGGCTCTATGAAGGGCAAGTCTACGATCGACCAGTTGTTTTCTTTGAGGCAAGTTCTGGAGAAGATGACAGAATTCAATTCTAATATCCATCTACTTTTTGTAGACTTTAAGGCAGCCTATGACAGTGTATGCCGAGAAAAGCTATACAAAGCAATGGAAAGGCTTGAATCCCGCCGAAATTAATAAGACTGGTCAGGGCGACTATGATAGATACCAGCTGCTGTGTGAGGGTGCAAGGAGATTTATCGGGCAAATTCCAGTGTGATCGAGGTCTGAGACAAGGGGACACGCTAGCCTGCACTCTGTTTAACCTAGCAGTGGAAAATGCGGTTAGAGATGCCCGAATACAAATAACAGGCACAATATATACAAAAAGCGTGCAAATATTAGCCTACGCTGATGATGTATGTATCATTGGAAGATGCTTCGAGGCTTATGACAGATGCATTCACCTCGCTAGACGCAGCAGCAATGAAGATGGTGCTTGAGGTTGTGACGTAAAGTCAAATATATTAAATAGTGTAGAAATAAGAGTGGGGTAGTGGGGAGAGAGCTCACCAGGCAAGCGAGTGGTGGGGGGAGAAAGGGCTGTGTAGCCGAGAGTGCTGGAGTGGGGCCATTCTGTTCTGGAGGGCGAGAAGATACAGAGCGAGAGAGTAGTCCGACCGCAACTGTATAAGCTGAGCCCGCTAAGAGGACAACTTTGGATTGCACTCCGCGAAAAGATGGAAATAGGAGCGATTCAGGCTCAGGGTCCGCCATCATCTGTCTGGCCGCTAGGAAGTACCACTGCAAGTCACCAAGAGGCTCGAAAGGTACTGTGTGTGGTGGAAGTGGGGTCACCCTGTTCTCTCCCCTTTTAACAACCCTGGTTGAACACAGAGAACGAGAACTAATAGAGACGCTAGATAATTTTCAATTGTTGTAAATAACATTAGAAATAAGCTAGGTTAAGTTAGATATTAAGTTAGGCTAAGTAAGAAGGAATCATTTTTGTGTTTGTGTTACGTATTTATTTTTATTTTTTTTTCATTTGTTCATTTGAATTGGAGGAAGTATATAGTAGCAGAGGTACTGTAATAAACGTCATTCGCAATCTGACCGCTCTCTTTAATTTTTTTTTCTGTTTTTTTTTGTTTTTTTTGTCAAAACCACCTAATTGCCCCACCTCCCTCTTCCCAACGTTATTAACGTTACAAGGTCAATCAAGAAAAGACGAAGTACATGACTACCGATAACCGTGAGATTGGCCCAACCATTCAAGTCGGTAGGTACCACTTTGAAAAAGTAAAAGCGTTTAAATATTTAGGATCAGTGGTAACAGCAGATAATGACATACACCAGGAGATAACGCAGAAGCTGATAGCGGCGAATAAATGCTACTATGGACTCCTGAACTATATGAAGAGCCGTTTGCTACCGCGATTTACAAAGCTGCTTCTCTACAAAGTTCTCATACGATCTGTCCTGACATATGGGTCAGAAACATGGTCAATAACTAAAGCCATGGCGAGAAAACTATTAGTTTTCGAGAGAAAAGTACTGCGGAAGATATATGGACCTGTCAAAGAGAACAATGAGTGGAGAATAAGGCACAACCATGAGCTGGCCAACTTATATAAAGAGCTGGATGTGGGAAGACCAATGTTGAGGTGGCTGGATGGTGTGAGTGGCGACGCCAGATCCCTGGGTATCAGGAATTGCTGGGCGGTCGCCCGGAATAGAGAGGAGTGGAGGGCGATTCTTGAGACAGCCAGGATCCAGTAATGGATTGTTGAGCTCGGGATGGTGATGGTGGAGGGCTAAGGCTAGTTTGGAACATTGACTAACAGGCCTCGCTTCATACATCATTATAAAGATCTCATCATTAGCAGGTAACCCCTCGTGCAGGGGTCGAGAGAATGCCAAATTTAGCTAAGATTAGGAAAATAAAAATAAAAAAATCCGGTGTGAAACACTCACACGACTTTCTCTTACTCCTCTTAATACTATCACATATAAAATGATAAATTTTCTTTATACTTCAAATTTTACTCATTTAATATAAGTATTAAGCGGTGGGGAGACAAGGACCAACCAACTAAACCCAAGCAGGTAAGGAAGTGAAGAGTGCGCCAATAACATAGAACTATCCCCAAATATTTGAAATTTAGCGCCACAAATTCCGCAAAACTATCTAAAATCATATTATGCAATATATTTCAAATAAAAAGTATTTGAGTATTTGTGAAAAGTATTAAATTTATATCTTTGCCGTTAGTATGCCAATTTAAAAGAAATTGTTAGGGCTGCTTTCGAGATTACTCCAAAAAACTCAAAAACCTGTTCTGTAAAGTTGTATTTCCGGAATAGTCTACTTTCTTGCAATTTGGAATTCTAGCAATGCATCTAATGTATATCAATATTATGCAAGTGGTAGTAAAATACAATGTATTGAAGTAGGACTTTAGAGATAGGCTTAACGTGACTACTCCCTTGACGTGACTACTCCCTAAGAGCCCCCAAAAAAATCCATTTGCGTAGGAAAAAGTTTCAAGTAAAAGTGATAGGTATTTTGTGCATGTAGATAGTGTAGTAGAATTTTAAAGAAAATCATTGGAAACGTTCTCAAAAATATTAGGGAAGCTGGGGAACCAAATATATTCAGGAAAGTCGCTCTTCTGGTCGATTCATTTTGCTCTAAATCTTTGTGCCAGACGCAGTGATACATAGTACCTAGCCCGAATACCAAATTTGAGCTTTCAGCGATTTTTAGTTTTTGAGATATTTTATTCACACACACAGAACATTCGCTAGAAACATTTTTTCGGATTCAGAGGACCTCAAAACATATATTTCTGGTGAAAACACAATCGGAAAATTGACAAGATCGCAATACTTTCTCTTACTTGACGTTAAATAGAATGATTATTACTATTTGTTAATAAATAAAATATACAAATAAATATTATTAATTAATGAAAACAATAATGAACTAAGATTTGTAGAGTGCTGATTAAGAATGAGCGAAAGGAAAAATAAAAACCCTGTTTGTGGGAGCAGCAATGCGAGATAACATCGATGTGAATTATAACAGACAGGTAAGTTAAGGTGATTACAGAAGAAAATAGCAGTGGCTCATTAAAACAATACAATTAAAAAAGGACAGGTATAGATTCAGAAATTAAATCTCTGCTAAAGGAATAAAAAAATAATAATAATAACAAAAAAAAAAAAAATGTTCAGAGAATTGCGAAAGGAATGGAATGAGGAAAACAGAACTATACCACCTTGTTCTCTTGCTAATCCTCTTATAGTCTGAAATGTATTTCTGTTGGAAAAAAATGATAATATTATATATATATAAAAAACAGTAAGTAAAAAAAAGAAAATAAAAGAACACCACAAAAAATAAAGTACAAGGCTTGATGTATACATTAGGGTGTTACAGCAAAGTACTGCACCAGTAACCCCCTACTGCCTGTCCATTTAGCACTCAAACTTTCTTCTGTGTATTTACATTGATATTCAATACTAGCCGCGGATCTGTCAGTGCCGGTGTTGTTAACAAAGTAAAATTACGTCTCCACCGCGAGCAATTCATAATTTATTTCTAGTCTATACATTGTACTGAAGCAGCACTTTTGTGGAAAAGTGAATGTTACGTCAGTGCCAGAACCCATCAGAAATCAATTTTCCTCAAGAATTATTTAAAAATAAAAGTGAATAGGTATTTATACGTACAGATCAACGGTAAGGGTTTCCAGGGGTGCGAGTGGTAATCATAGGTTTTTTTTCTATATTTGTATATTTTGAACAATTTCTCAGTAACTTAAAGTACACATTATGTAAACCCCTGTAAGTCTGGGACTTAGAATAGGCCTGCTCCAGCCTAGATAATGTCGTAAGCGGCAACTAAAGAACCACCCTCCACGTGGCATCACGCCTATTCTTTCCTATTCCAATACTCTTTGCCTTCGATAGACCCACAAATTTGGCACCACGGGCTTATGTATTGGTTTCCCTGGACTATGGGGACATCCAAAACTTTTTTCCAATCAAAGGAAAAAACCCATCAAATTCCATCCTATGTCCTTACTTGTAGGTACGATGTCTTTTGATTTTCAACTGTGATTTGGAGGTATTACAACAGAATCCTAAGTTTAAAGTAAATCTTTATAATCTTAAAGGAGAAAATTCCAAAAAAATTAAACTAATCTAATATTAACACCATACATTGTACAAAAATATACTTTAGAGGAAAACTTAATCTAAGTCCCCCTCCCCCCTAGAACCTCCCAAAAAATCCATTTGCCCAGGAAAATATTTCAAATAAAAATGGTGGTTATTTGTTTGTGTAGATAGTATACGAAGTTTTAAGAAAATCGTTGGAGCCGTTTTTAAGAAAATCCTGATAAATTGGCGGAAAAATCTATTCAGTAAAGTCACACTTCCGGTTGATGCATTTGCTTGAAACCTTCGTGTCAGATGCGATGGTAATACCTAAAAAGAATACCAAGTTTGAGCTTCGTGCGACTTTTCGTTTATGTATATATATATATTGTTCCCACACACTTACAAACCATTCGCTCAAAACATTTTTTTCGAACCAAGGGTCTCAAAATATCCGGTGAAAAGTCAAGTTTGAAAAGTTGAAACGATCGTAATAGTTCCCGTTACCAGGAGTATGACCATGTAAAAATTCTATGAAAACTTCTCGATATACCAGAATGGTTAATTCAATTAGTTGTATTGAAAAGTTTCAACAAAATCATGAAAAATTTGGTTACTTTGATGGATTTGTGATCAGAAATAATAGTGCAATATCCTAAAATTATCCCTGTGAGATATACATATGTGTGTGTGTGTGTGTGTGTGTGTGTGTGTATGTGTGTGTGTATATATATGTATGTATGTGTGTATGTATATATGTGAACCCAACTAAAAACTGGTATTGATTAGTTGTTCAAAGTTTACTCACAAACATTAAGTTCAATGGAGGGTTACTTACTAATACTAGGTTCTTCATCAGGGAATAGCATAGTTACTCTTAAGAGAGAATGAGAGAGCCAAACCATTTTGAAATGGGGGAGTATTTGTGCTTAGAAGATGGAAGAAGAGGTGAAACGTGGGTCACTACTGAGGATAGTTCGGCAAATTGACCGGAAGCTTTGCCGGCAGCTGCAAGAACGGAAATTAAATCATTGTGGGCCATACAAACAGGCTTCTATTCTAAGCAGCTTTAGTAATTACATTGTATGCTTCAGGTATTCACCATCAATAAGATTTTATAAAATTCTGTCATTTTATACAATATTTATTCTTATTAAATTTTCGCTTTCCCAACTTGTTCCCATACATTCAGCAAAATTCAAATTTGTGCGACTTATAATGCGTTTGCAAACCATTTCGTACCCGACTTCTCCCCGCTGTCTTGGAGAACAAATGGCTTTTGGGGCCAAAAAATCTGTAGCGAAAACTCACACAACTCTCTCATCTGCCATTTTTACAGTTCTGTTGAGAACATTTTCTTAAAAGTCCCCCTTCCTGCTAAACGTTTAGTTTCCTTAACTTGCTACAGTACCTAGAACGTTCCTACAGTTGTATAGAACGGAAACTACTAATGAAGGGATAGAAGGGATTATAGGGAAGCCAAGTTCTCAGAAACCTGTAAAATCAATTTTTTTTTTTTTTTTCTGAGGAAACTGTTTTAAATAAAAGTAATACGTGTGTATCATGGATAAGAATTTTTAGGAAAATGCTTGAAGCTGTATCAAAAAAAAAATTGCGTGAAGCTGAAAAATGTGGATAAGCGGACAAGTACTTATCCCGTTACAAGCCGTATCCAAGAAATTTCTAAAATACTCAAAAACCTCTTCTGTAAATATCACTTCCGGTTAAACGATTTTTTTCAATTTTGGAATTCTAGCAATGCTTGTTACTAGATCGTTGTGACCATTGACAGATTTTCGGCCATCTCATTGTTCTCAACCCAGCATGCCTTGACGCCCAGAAGTCGGTTAATTTTTATTATTACTTTCCTGGACATTACAAATTACATTACCTAAAATCTTTCTAATACAATATAACTTTATTAATAATATTTATACCTATAATGGAATATTTGAAGGAGAGAAATGGTCTGTTTAGAATGAATTAACAGAATATGGTTAACACTCTATAAGATGAGAAGTGACACTGACTGCCTGGACTTTACATTTGAAATGAGATTATGGTAGAGTGGAAAAGGGGTAATGACACGTAGTGATGAACTTAGTAGTATGAACTGTTCTCCTATCTGTTTCCCGTCGCTGTATTTATGTGGTTCCTCCCACTCCAGTCCGAGAGAGTGGTTCTGTCATTTTGTCCCTCCCTCTCTGCTATTACATACCTATAATAGAAAGTATTGAAGCGTGTCAAATTTTCGAAAAAGAGTTTCTACCGGAATTGTAATTTTTGAGGTCGGTCCCTTGAGTTTGATATGTTGGGAAACACTCACACGACCTGACTACAATTTACATAGTTTTGATTCATTATTAATACGGGTATTTATATTTATATTAAAAGTCCTTAAAGAAAGAAATGTCTTTTGTAAACATCGCATTTTTTTTAACTACTAAGTATATAACCTCTTCCAGTACTATATAGTATTTTGAACGTTTATGTACTAGACGACTTTCGTATACTTTCGACCTAAGTCGGCTGGACTTCATTCAGTTGCCGATGTTCAAGAAATTTTGGTCGGAATTTAACTTAAACTTTATTATAATTCAAGCGGAATTGAAAAAAATCGGTGATCTTTTATTGAAAGTATGATGCAAAATTTCATAATTTTATCTTGCTGATGCACTTTTTTTTTTTTAAATTATTTTTATATATATTTTAATGATACATATTTACGATAAATTCCTTTTAAAGTAAAATATTTGTTAAATGATACACCTAATCGGTGGATGCTTTAACAAATTATCATTCCTCTTGGGGTCAGTGGAGTGTATAGAGAAACTTGTTTGGAAAGTTGGCCAGCCTGTTAGACGTACAATTTGTGTTAGTGTTGGAGATGGTTTTGTAAGATGAAGGATGGGGTTTTTGTGAAGAACCAGCTGTAGGGGTGGCAGGGGGGCAATTTCTACGCCAACGAGCAAATGGAAAATAGAGAGATCTACCAATTCTCAAGGGGTTGTAGAGAGACGGATAAAATATTGACAGAGGGGAATATAAAGATGGCATTCTTAGTGGTGTAGCTGGAGGTGGGAAGAGGATGGTAGTTTGGAGGCGGTGCTTTAAAAGTAGAAGCCTGCTATAACAGTAGTATATATATATATATATACACATCGATTTGTGTTGGAAGGACCCCCGGAGGCTATGCCCTCGGTCAAATGAGCCGAGCCTATTTTAACAAGGTGCACACAATGTTATTTGACCGAGGGGTACTTCTACAACACGGGAGATCGGGCCACTTGAGTCTCTTTTTCCTCTTATAAAAACCCAACCCCGTTCATCACAATCTTTCTTTCTCTCTTTCATTCTGCCTCTCTCTCTACAACTATCTACTACCATCAAAAACCCACTCCAAAAAGATAACGTCAGACAATGTGTACACTCTCAGTTGGTAAGTTCGATCTTTTCAAACCCTCTTGCTCTCAGTTGTTGCCTTCTGTGTTAACACACAGATGCAAACTTGTACATACTCTGGCAATAAATACAATGTTATTTTTCATTGTAAACAAATATAGATTGTTGCCATGCATTCTAAACACACACACAAAGAAATAAAAGAACACTCCCAATTCCTATTCACATAACTCATCACCCTAACTCCTTACTGATTGCAACATTCAAATACCCCACCTGATTTATTATAATCATTATATTTATTATTACGAATAACCAAATTGTGAACCAGTTTTAAACCCTCCTTTCAGTTATAGCAGTATTGAAAGGAATCATTCAGTCAACGAATCCAAAGATAGAATCATATAAAGAATTAGTTGATGATAGAAAGGGGTTTCTTCTTCGTATACCTCAACCATAATACACTGGTTCTCTGCATCTTTCTACTCGATCTTACTATTATTGTAAGAGGAGTATTAATGGAATGCCTTCACTAGTTTGTTTGTTTTCTCCTTTATCTTACTCCTAGCATTGATTTTATACAGATTTGGAAATTGAGTTTTACCGAAATGCATATTTTGAGATTCCCTAAATACGCAAAAAAAAGAAGAAATTTATTGAAGTAATATTTATTTATAACAATAAGTTTAAAATCTTTATTTAAATCAGTATCATATAATAAGATCTTTGGTAAATGCGAGTTAGATTTAGTTCCATGTTCATTACAGTTGTAGAGGATGGTACAGTTGTAGACACGGAATAGATCACGAGTATTTATTACCACTGAGCTTAGTCCATTCGAAAAGATGTCTTAGAAAATGTGCTGCTGTTTACACCTTAAACCCTAAATGGTGGCTTAAGCGAAGAAGATACTATCATCGCACGTCCTTATTTTTTCTACTGAACACAATTGCTACAGTACTGTCAGCCCACAGTTAAAAGTTTCAAATGTTTGTCTAGTTTAGGTTGTAATAATATGGACTTGAGAAAAAAAAATCTGGTTTGAAACACTCATAAAACTTTCTCTTACTGCAAGTTTCATACTTGATTTATTATTTATTTATACGGGTATTACCTAGTCACGAGTTTCACATAAAACTGAAAATGTCCATATGTGCATCCGAAATATAAAAATTGTACTTATCGGTTAATCGATTTTCTTCAAACTCGGAATTTTGGCCACAGAAGATTAAATAGACGATAGTCCAGTTTGTATGAAATATTTTTGTAGTGGAGATTTTATAACAGCTCAATGAGTAATGGAGAAGTAAGTGAAACTCCGTCACTTGCTCTCAGCCATCAAGTAGAAAGTAAAAGTAATAATAATGTTTTTATTAAATAAAATAAGTAATATAAGATTTTAGTGTAAATAAAGTTTTAATGGCCCTCATAGGGGCTTTGAATAGCAGAGCTAGGAATTGAGGCAATTATTTCCGAAACAATCCTTGCTCACCCTCTACACCAGCCCCAGGATCCAAGGAAACATATCCCTTAATTTAAAGGGCGGCTTTTTCTTCAGGAAATTATCCGTGACAAAGAAGAGCTAGCTGGGTATTGCTCCTAAAACCGAGGCTAAACTGGATTAGAAAGTTATCCGGGTTTCTGTACACTTAACTATCGCCTTGATCGAGCACCCCATCGGACGGCCTCACCCATTCCATTTCTCCCTTACTTTCTAACCTAACTAGAATTCTCTCACTAAAAAGGGGTGGATAGAATGAAGATATCCGTGAGACTGGAAAAAGACTCATTTCAATTTGTGCTTTAAGGGCAGTCGAAAGGCGATTTGCCTTCCTGCTTATACACCTTCTATTCCCTTTACATTAAAAAAAAAAGAAGAAAAGTTAAACCCCTTGCAGTGGAGTTGCTGGCGCTTCTTAATATTCAAATCAGCAACACTTTGATTGGATGGTTTACTTCCGTAATGACTCAATCAACAAGCTAAGGAAGGGATACCGTTTTTTTTCTCTTCGATTACTTTTTGTTTACATCAATGTAATTGACTCAGAGTTTAAGTTTTATTTGAATTTGCCGACATTAAGGAGGAGTCGGCCGGAAGTACTTTCTTATTGTTGCACGTTATGAAACTGAACAAGTATTCTCTGCCATTCACATTGTGCAATTACTTTCAAATTATCCACTTAAATAATTGGTACCTTCTCCTGTAGATGTAAGACCAAGTATTTTTAATCGTGTACATTTTTCTTCTAAAAAATTTGTGTGTATTTGATGAGAAAGATTCAATAACGGAAAATCATATGACGTTCAAACTTAAATATTTCGTTTAGGTATTCCCAAAGGGCCCGACAATAAGGTTTCGGATAAAATCGGTTGACCAAAATTATCACTTTATTCATTTTTTTTTTTCAGTTTTTGAGATTTTTAATTTCTCTTACTCCTGGTAAGAAATGTTGCGTTCGTGTCAAATTTTCGAAATATACTTTACACCGGAAATATATGTTATGAGGTCCCTGAATACGAAAAAATGTGTGTGTCTTTGTGTGAATAATATATCTCCTAAACGAAAAATCGCAGTGAGCTCAATGCATGTGTTCCGTTAAAGTGTTACCACCTCATATGACATGATGATTTCGGGGAAAAACCACAAACTGGAAATGCGATTTTACTGAAAGTGTTTTCTTCAGTTTGTCGCGATTTTCTCTAAAACTGCTTCATGCGATTTTCATTAACTATCCACACTGATAAATATCTATCACTTTTATTTGCAATATTTTCCAGGAAAAATTGATTCTTTGAGTGTTCTGTGGATACAAATTATTCACCCTTCCCTCTAAAGAACCGCTGCAATACAATATATGGTTCTACTGCCTATATAACATTAATATAAATAAATGGATTGCTAGAATTCCAAATTTGAAAAAAATTGGTTTACCCGAAGAAGTGCAATTTTATTGAATAGGTTTTTGAATTTTTGAAATTCTCTCGAAAACGACTGTAAAGATTTCCATTTAAAAAAATCTGGTGTGAAACACTCACACAACTTTCTCTTACTCCAGTTCTCAAAATTATAATTGACAAATTTTACAGTTTGTGTACCAAATTAATTCAAATACGATGAAAACTGAAAAAACTGTTCGGTGAAAGCGCACTTCCGGTGAATTAATTTCCTTGAAACATTGAATTTTAGCCATCCATTTATTTCTAATTAATTCTGCTGGGATGATAGAATTGTATAATCAACTATGATAGCATTTTAAAAAAAACATAACCCCACCCCTTCCCTAAAAGTGCCATTAAATGAATTTTCCTAGAAAAATGTTTTAAATAAACGTTGTAGCTCTTTGCATATGTAGTTGATATACCAAGTTTAAAGAAAATCGTCGGAGCCACGTTTGAGAAAATCGCGAAAAATTGGAAAAATCATTTAGTAAAGTGGTAAAGTAAACGTACTTCCGGTTATCCGATTTTTATCAAACTCGGAATTTCAACAACATATTTAATTCTAATTAACATTATTTAGATGATAGAATTGTTTAATAAACTGAAATAGCACTTTAGATAGAAACCTAACCCACCCCACCCCCACAACTGCCCTTAAATGAATTTCCCAGAGAAATGTTTTAAATAAAAGTTGTAGCTCATTGTATGTGTTTGATATACCATGTTTAAAGAAAATCGTTGGAGCCTTTTTTGAAAATCGCAAAAAAGTAAAAAAACCAACAAGTAAAGTGGTACTTCCGGTTTAGGAATTTTAACAGATGACCTACTGTCAGATGCCATAGTGATACCTAAACGGAATATCAAGTTTCAACTTTCTACGATTTTTTGTTTTTGAGCTATGCTGTTACATACGCACACACACACACACACACACACACACACACACACACAAATAGACCATTTGTTAAAAACCACTTTTTTGGACTCAGGGGACCTCAAAACGGATATTTCCGGTGAATACTCGATATCGAAAGTTTGACACGATTACAATACTTCCTCTTACTAGGAGTAAGAGAAAGTAAAAAATTGATTTTACATACACATTGTCATTTAATATGTAATATTGTATTAACTGCAGAGGTGTTGTGAATTTTTCACACCAGATTTGCCCATAACATTCGATCAATAACTAGTGCTTAATAATAAAGGTCAGATAAATATAGTATTTAATTTAAATAGTTCTTGTTATTTTATTTATTTATTTATTTTGTATTTTCAATGTGATTTATTGTAAATTGAATGAGTCGGGCATATTGTTTGTTGTTTAGTTTGTAACATTAATGGAATAGCGTATGTGTTGAGGATTGTATTGCAGGGCGTAGGGAAGTGAATTGGTAGTTCCAATTTGTGAAGGCAATCTGGAGCAGTGATGGTATCGGACTGGTTGCTGTTTGCCTTTGTGGAATCTTCTTGGCCGGCATTACCCACCGCCCAGTCGCCGACTATACGGTCACCCTCGTCTTACTTACACCCTTCCTCTTTGTTTATCGTTACCAAACTATACGCACTACTTGGTCTTATTACACCCCACAAGTCCATTACTGTTTCTGAAATTACTATCATATCTGCTATCACCAATTATGATGGAAGGGCTGCTATATCATTAATATTGTATAAATCGTAGTATCATGTAATTACTACTAAAAGATCTAATAAACGTAACCATAGCACCCTCCTTAAAACTACTAGTTATTGGTTACCCGTCACGTACATATATTTTTATTGGAAAAGAAAATGTAAGGATTAACAAAGATTTTTTAACATTACGGTTACCCGATAGAATCAGCTAACCGCTGGTTCCCACACATTTTTTTTTTTGTGAACCTTCTTTTTTGCAGTCTTTATGTGCATGCAACGACCAAAAAACAAAGAATCCCAGGAAACTCTGCATGTTACTCCGTGGCGGTACTACCACTGCCTCTGACACCAAGTTTCCAGAAAAATCCAGCGACTTAAAGTGCAAATTTACTGAATTGTTTTATTTTCCAGTTTTTCAAAATTTCTTACAAAATGATTGCAACGATTTTCTTTAAACTTCGTATTCCATCTACAAACATACATTTTTCTTGGAGGCACCCATGAAAGTATATTAATGATTGTAGTAATTTTTGAGGCCGTAATGGTTTACTAATGTATTTTATTTGTGTTTTAATCAATGTTAGGCATTATTAGAATAAATTTGTATTCAATAATTATTTGAATGAAGGTATATTCATTTTTAATTATTCATCAATAACTCCTTTTCAATTGGGCGGTTAAGCTGCACCATATGCTAATTGAGATTGGTGCTCAAGATATATGGCAGCTGCAAGATCCAGAAATCCTGAATAGTAATTTGAAAAGCTTACAAGAGACGTATAATAATAACTGTAAGTGTACTGGTATCAATAAAGCACTAAATTCTTCTTATAATATCTATTTTAGAAATGGATCCCTCTCCATTCAGCAGTCTTATCTTAATTTAAATATAAATTTTATAAAGTTAAAAATTTTAACACAAATACGAATTTAGCATCCAAAAAGTTCCCATTATTATATTTAAATGGCAAAAAATACGAATTCGAGCCCGATAAAGAGTGTACATTGAAAGAAGCAGATAGTTTGGAACACTTTTTTCTAAATTGTACATTCTTTAGCTGTATCCGCCAAAGATGGCTAAGTAAATATATTAGTTGTTGCTCTGACCCTCTTTTCCAGTTAACAGATATTAATTCGATTGAAAAAGTTAAATATGTATTTTATTATATTAAACAAGCCCTCATCTTGAGAGATAAATAAATTAATTGCTGCCAAACATTCATTTATTTATTATATTAATTATTGGGATTATAGTAATTGGGATTATTCGGCTAATTTCAGTTATTTATTTTTTTTGTTTAATTTTCTCAATAAGTGCTGTCCCCTTGGTTTAGTTTATTTTAATTTTTATGTCTATTCGGAAATTATTCATTTACAATTATATTATATTGCACTATATTTATTTACATATATCACTTTAATTTTGTGACAGTACTATCTACAAGATTTCTTTCTTTTCCACTTTTGTTTTGTTTTTTATTTGTTTTTTTTTTGTTTTGATTATAGTTATGTATTTCCAATTAAAATGTAAATGATTAATTTTTTGTAAATCTTAAGTATTTTTTAATTATGTAAAAGATTTTTCATTTTACCTTTATTGTATTTTTTGTTATATTGTAGCAACTCCATGCGATAAAGAAGTGTATTCTTTTATACCATAATAATAATAATAATAAATTATTCATTAATAGTCTATTCATGGAGACAGTCAACAATGTTATGGCTGCAATTATTTATTTTTACTTATTTTTTAATCATTATTTTTTTTATTCAGTTTTAAGAAATTTATAAAATTTATGTATGTGAAATTAATGACAGAAATTGTGCACTATGCACATTCAGAAGTGACAAAAGTAGTATTTAAAAAATAACAGATCATTCTGTTTTGTGTTTCCATTTGTTAAAATAGCTACGTATATTAGAATAAATATAGTTTTATTTCTATTTTTTTTTTTACAAATACTTATTTGTGAAATTAAAAAAAAAAATGATTGATCACATATTTGGAATTCATGAAAATATTAACTTGGGTTTCATTTGGAATTTTGTTGCTATCTGAGGTACTTTCTAAGACAAGTGTGTGGTGCGGAATTAGTTATAGTACTCATACTTGTAAGGCTGATTGACTGAAGCACCCTGCTTTTAGGGTCTAGAAACTTACACAGGACCGAGAAAGGGGCGTGCACGAGTAAGTTTTACAACCCCTAAATAGGGTACGAGGTTACCAGCTGACATGTGCCAATTGTCAATATATTGAAATGTTTTCTTTTTCAATCAGCAAAATCAGCGGTTCTCTATCGAGCTATTTAACTCCTTCTTATGAATTAACCATCCGTTTCAAGGTATCTAAGATAAAAATACCTAAAAAAAAAAAAAAAATCTAGTGTGAAACACTCACACAAATATCTCCAACTACAGTTCTCATAGTTTTTATTGATTTTTACGTTTTTTTTGCTGCTGGTGTCGCGTCAAATTTACGAGATTGAATTTTTACAAGAAATACAAGATCGCTGAGTCCAAAAAAGTGGTTTCTAAAAACTGGCCTTTATATGTGTGTGTGGTCAGTATAATTCAGGGATAATTGAAAAAAGTTCAAACATTATATTTCGTTTTAATTCCACCAAGGGACGGAGAACATGGGAAAAAATGGGTCAACCGTTTTTGAATTAACACAGTACTGAACAAATTTTTTAGTTTCTTGTCAAAATCTTCACCAACGATTTTCTTTAAACTTCATATACCAACCCAAACATATAAAGAGATATGAATTTTACTTGAAACGATTGTCCAGGAAAAATCATTTTTATAGGCGTGTGGTTATGGTTTCCTGTCAAGTGTTATTTCTGTTTATTATAGATTCTATCATCTATATAATATTAAATAGAATTAAATATTACGCCAAAATTCTGAGCTGAAGAAATCTGTTGACTGGAAGTGCGACTTTACCGTACCGACATATCACTTTCTCTGCAATTTTTTCCACGAAAACACAATCGGTTCCATTAAACGTTGGTAAATTAACTACTTTACTTTATTTGAAATGGTTTTTCCGTGAAAATTCATTTAAGGAGTATTTAGGGCAGGTTTGATGGTAGGCTTTCCTTAAAATAGTCTTATTAAGTTCAGATTCCCATTGTTAGAATATTGTAGACGAGTATGTATTTGTTGTTGTGGTTGGTTCCGTAGAGCTGGAAAGCGTCAGAGATTTTCCGTGCTTCTTTTTGTGGTTTCTTTTTGTGGCTTCTTTGCTCTGTGCAAGTCTATGTTATTACACTGTTTAACAAAAATATCCTGATAATGGGCGAACGCCCCAAACCGGTCGATAACCACAAAAAGAAGCAAGCTATCACGGATAATGTCTCTGAAACTATATATTTAGTAACAATTACAAGTTTGAAAAAATTTATCAGTAATAACTAATATCTAAATTGTAGTAACAGAAAGTCTTGTGACTGTTTCATGCCAGACTTTTTAAATTAAATTCGCTAAAATACATTTATTGATGTAAATGCGGGTGATATTTATACCTGCTTAGCTTATGGTCTGGAGCTTCTTCTTCCCGTTTGGCAATTTTCTAACAATATAAGCTTTATTTGCTGATAAATATCTGCTTTATCACATCTACTTCAATACCGTTTGGCCAATTACCATTTGATATTGAGTGATTGTCTTGAAGGCAATATTGTTTCCAAAGCTCGTAGAAAGCCTTCTCCCCTTTTATATTTATATATAATACCATGGTGCAGTATCAAAGCCTGAGGCACTAAACGTCGTCGCGGAATGGGAATCTACACCAAAAGCTGCCTCCCTCATTTTATTGGTCGACAGAATCCTCCACCCTCCAGTTAACGTATCTTTACTCCATACTCACCAAACAACATCCCGTAAATTTCTATATAAAGGTCTGGTGGAAACGCGCTTATTGCTCTATAAGTACTACCTATTACTTTACCCTCTTCTTCATTGCATCAAGTAAATATCGGATTCTTTTTATAAAATGGTACTTTTGCACAGATATTATATAACTTATTATATAGCTAAAATTGATATATATATATATATATGTCAGGTAGGGGAGTCTACACTGTAATGACATTTTAGAGCAAAGCTTCTCAAATTGAGGGCCAGGTGAAGCCGGCTAGGAGCCGCGAACAAACATATTAATACAAAAATTTATTAAATTTTATAAAATTTTATATTATAATTCCATTATTTAATGCAATCTCTGTATTACATTAAACAACCAGAAACAAAATATCAAGATATATAAGAAATTAATAAGTATTTTTAAATTGCATTTCTTCAATCATAACTATTTACAGGCACATTTCACTCATTGAATTGTTACAATTATTTGGGTACCATTTGTCGGCCTAACAAAATACGTATTTTGAACGACAAAATACGAAATGTGTAATGATTAGAAAAAGAAAATTACAACAAAATATTCATAGAACAAATTTAATGATTAAACTGTATACACATGTAGTTTCATGATAAAAAATAAAATGTTGCGGCAAAAATATTTAAATGAACGACAAAATATGTCATTTCCCACGATGTCACATGTGCATTCGTACTTTATGTACTTATTGTTAAGCTATGTTATTTAACATTTATTACATGCATTTTACTTATTATTGTTGTGGTAAATAATCACTTCTATTACCTGCCTGAGTAAGTACTTTCCTCCCACCACCCCTACATTTATATTCATATAAGTAAAGTTTGTAGTTTAAAGAATATTTTTCATTTTCTATATAATTGTATTAACTGTAGTAAAAGAAAATCGTATGAGTGTTTCACACCAGACTTTTTTTCATACTCAGGGGACCTCAAAACTCAATTTTGAAAATTTACACGCTCGCAATATTTCTTAATAGGAGTATGAGATAATAAAATAAAAGAACAAAAGTAAGAGAAAATAATAATAATAAATAAAGAAATAAATAAAATAATTAAAGCAGGATTAATAGAAAAACAAAGGTAAAAGTGTAATGCGAATTCACTGATGAGTAGATTTAAAACAACGGTACTTGTTATAGGCAATGAGGTGACGACTGAAGCAATGAGTGTTAGAATGAAATTAAAACAGTTGCTCGAGTGAGCGTGCATATCTGCTGTGAGAACGCATTGTGCCGAAGAATAGAAACAGCTTATCTTTAAACATTATATTATACATGTGGTGCCCATCCTTCGTCATTACATATAAAACTACCCAGTGTTCAACTTGTCAGCCTCTTATCTCTAGTTCCTATCAACACTAGCTGAAAACGATTGAAATGAATACAAAATAAATAAATAAAAAAAACAAAAAAAAAAAAACTGTTCATTCCTTTCTTTGTTTTATTTAGTTTTATTCTTTTTAATTTTCACGTTTGGAAGCGTAAAGTCTTGCTAACTATGCTCAGTACGTAATTAAACATCACTTATACATAACTTTACAAGTTCATGATGTAGATTTCTAATCTTGTAATAAAATATCAAAACAGAAACCTTTCGCCTAATATGACTCTGTGGAATATTTTATTTAACTTGCTTACTTTTGCCGCTGTATATAAAAAAAAAAAGCCGTTATGAAACACTCGAATGACTTTTTCTTAATTCTATTAATGGAAATTAATATTAATATTTTTTACACACCTCAAATATTACTTATTTTGCCTACTCAGGCACATAGATGTGTGATTACACAACTTCGCCCGTTAAATTCTGCACAACTACCTCAAAATAAATGTATTCGTTAAAATGTTCCAAATAGTAGTGATAGGTTTATATCTGTGCAGTTAATATTCCAAATTTGAAAAACTCAAAAATCTATTCTGTAGAGTTACAATTTTGAAATTCTACCGCTTCTAATGTATATTAATGTTTATAGATTGGCTATACTATACATTTTACGGAAGTGGTACTTTAGAAGAAAGCTAAACCCGAATTAGGGTTCCTCTCGAACCCTCCAAAAATTCAATTTTCCCTGAAAAATGATTTAAATAAAAGTGATAAGTGTGTAGATAGTACACGAAAATCTTTAGGAAAATCGTTTGAGTCAATTTCGAAAAAATCGCAAAAAAAAAACTGAAATAACTTTTCTATAAAGCCGCACATCCGGTTGATGGATATTGACCAAAACATTCGTATTAGATTAACGCTGGTGGTACCTAAACCTATATGGTCAATTAAATTATAATAAAATGTATAAATTTAATGTAGTAAGAGAAAGTCGTATGAGTGTTTCACACCCGATTTTTTTTGTCCTTATAAAAGGGGTTCTTAAGCATGTATTTCCGGTGAAAACTCAGTATCGAAAATTTGACACTATAGCGATATTTCCTCTTATAGCAATAAGAAAAAGTAAAAATTTTAAAAGTCAAAGTAATAATTGTTTGACACTCTGTACAGGCTAAACTAATAAGAAACCGTAATAATAAACAAAGAATGTGAGATAATGTGACAAACTTTCACTAGATCTAAGTCCTTTACTTGAAATTAATATTAGCATGTTGTGAAAGTCAATATACGCTGTAAGTGAGTTCCCCTCCGTATAAGAAGTAGCAATAGAAGACAATATGTTAGATATATAAGGTTGTTGAACTCACGCCTTATAAATATGTAATATCCTATAATCTAAAATCGTGAGAATTAATTACAAAATATTGTAAAATAAGGATGTTTTATTTGATTCACCCTATCATTAGCGTAGATTTTGTATGTTTCATTGAACTTACTTATTGATTCAATAATCAGCATTAGTTAATTCAACTATGAACATCTAATCCCATTGTTTTCTCATCTTAAGAGAAATAGTTAGGATGTTATAAAAATTTTGAAATTGAGTTTTCACCGCTAATACATGTTTCGAGACCCTGATTCATAATTGAAATGCATGATTTGAGAAGCAGTGTAAGCTTCAACGTGTCTTATTTACAACGAACAACATCTTGTCTTACTTTGTTTATTTTTCAAGATTTCAGGGGGATGCGAAGTAATTTTTTAATTTGAAAAACAGCCGGTGGGCCAAATAAGTTTGGGAAACTCTGGTATAGAGAGTTGATTTTCACTTTAAGTTTCCATCACACTCTATACTGATTGAGATTGTAGAGGGGCGGGGGGCTAATAGTAAAAGAGCAAACATGTGAATGAAGCTGGCTTCTACAATATTGGTATATAATGAACACTGTTTTAGATTAATAGGTCTGTTATCTTAAGAATACATTAGAACCTTCTTTAAATAGGTAATAGTACTATTAGCTGCATGTTTACTCCAACTTGGAATACCAAGATTTGGAATACTTAATTAAACTTTCTCCCTTTCTCCACATAGCAACTTTTCTGTTACACTCTTATCTAAACGACTTCTACAACCATTGAATTTTCCATCTTACTTTTTTTCTTTTTAAAAACTATTGATTACCATAATCTCAGTACAGGTGGCCGTCCCCTCGTCGCTTGTAGGAGGCCCTACCGTTCACTACACAACAAACCCCCTAATGCTTTCATAATATCGCCATTAAGTATATTTATGTTCCAGAAGAAGTTATATTCCAAAGCAGAAACACCAGTCGCATCTTGGCTATTAATATTGTATTAATTTTATGGAGGTTTTAGTACCAGATGGTTTATCGTATATTTTTCCTAATTGTAAATACTCCTGGATAGCGAAGAACTTTCGGAAGTTACTCTCTTCCTCCTACTTTACTAAATATAATTTTTTTCTTTTTAAAAAAATTGCTTCAATATTGCAAAGCGAAGAACTTTTTTTTAACGATTTTAATTTCTTATAAAGAAACTTCTAACAATACCTCCAGGCGAAATTCTCATCGTCTTGGTAAATTTAAACCATAGGCAAACTCTAGCTCACGCATTCCAGATAAACTGGGCAAAATTATCTCTCAACAATTTTATTTTCTCTTACCAGTGATGGTTACGGGGGAACCAGCTTCTTCAGGCACTTTGGCGACCCTGCGGGCATCGCAGCCTAACACAACACCAACAACAACCTTACATTGACACCCCGCAACACTCACACTGTGCATACCAATTTTTATTGTGTTGTTTATGAAAATAGTTGTTTTGAATCCCTGATACGAAAAAAAATAGTTTTGAGAAATTGATTTGTCTGAAAATCGCAGATATAAAGTTAAGCCAATTAAGGTTTAGCCAATGACCATCAACCGGGGAAGTTACTACTTTCCTGAATGGATTTTTCAATGTTTTGTGTTTTTTTTCAAAAATGGTTGCCACGAGTTTCTTTGAACTTCATTATCAATGAAGCTCGTATAATGTAATATATAATAATATAAGCTCGTATAATGTAATATATAATAATATAAGCTCGTAATAATGAGCTCGTATAATGAGCTACAACTTTTATTTGAAATATTTATCAGGGAAAATTCAATTTATCTGGTTGTATATGTTATTGATGGGCCGATTCTGTAAGGCTGAAGAACACATTTGTTGTGAGTGCCCCTTGCTCTAAAGTATCATTTCAATATATTATACTATTCTATTATCTAAATGATATTTCTAAGAATTTGTTGCCAAAAATTCCGAATTTGAAGAAACTCGGTTGTCCAGAAGTGTGACGACTTCACTTAAGGTTCTCAAATCTATATAATAATTAAGTCACTAAGCATATGGTAAAAAATCCTAATATGAATAAAAATTTTCAATTATAACCATGAATTGGCAACAGGAGAAGTCGAAAGAATGTTTAACACTAGATTTTTATCGTTGATTTTAACAATATCAATAAATTCATTACTGCTGCATTAAAAGTTAATTTAAACAAATATCAGACTTAATAGATGTTTAGCTTTTAAAAAACATTAAAACTGCAGATCAATATTTCTTAGAGGCAAGCATGTTTATAGTGTTACCCAAGCTATATATATATATATATAAGTATATGTATATAAATAAATATATAGTTTTTGTCAGTGGAATATCAAGTTCAATGAAAGGTTAGGAGCTCACATTAGACAACATCTATTATCGTGTTAAACAACGTTTTTCTCCCCTCTTCTAATTCATGAGATAGTTGTTACTCGAACCACGTTATTATATTCCCGATCAAAGCTTAAACAAAAAACTATAGGGGAGGTGCTCAGAATGGAAGACATAGTGATTGACAGCATAAACGTATCATTCCCAAGACCCGGCGACGACTGCATCGCCCTTGCTCCTTGTTGTAAAAACCCATACATATTATAAAACATCTGACATGCGGCCGACATATTCTGCCTCATTCCAAAACCACCCAAACCCCTGCCGCCCCTCTACACTCTCTAACTCTCTCTCTCTCTCTCTTATATGTATATATATTATAGATATAATTAGTATTTCACTCCGGTTGGCCACCTTCTCTTTTTTTGCCTAATTTCCAAAACTACTTTACATTAGTGAAAAAAAAAAAGTTTCAAAAATAATAAAAAAAATTAAAAATAAAGAAAAAATGCCAGCCCTGTCTGTAATTGCTTTCAGCAATATCTGATTAACTTCAATATCTAATTTCGAAATTTGAACAAGTTAGAAACAGTTATAATCAAAGTACAATGAAGCTCTTTTTACTTCCTCTTAATCCAAGGAACCATAGGAATTAGCGATGATCGGTGTGTGTGTGTGTGAACAAAATATCTCAAAAATGAATAATAGCATGAAGCTCAAACTGAATATAGGTACCGCTATCGCATCTGTCACGAAAGTTTAGCGCAAAATACGTCAATTGGAAATGCGGTTTTTTTTTTTTTCAGTTTTTTGCGATTTATTTTTAGACTTCTTATACCATGTACACAAATAAATACTTATTACTTCTATTTGAAAAATTTATCAGGGAAATTCGTTTTTGGGTGAGGGGTTCTGAGGTAAAAGTAGCGTTAAGCTTCCCTTTAAAGTACCACTTCAGTATAATATATGATCTTACTACTTACACAACAACAAAAAGTATGTATGTATGTATGCTTTATTGCTTATAGATATACATCATAGCAATGAGTTAGAGCACTCATTTCAAAAAAAAAAAAAATTATACAATCATGGCAAATAATTACATTCTCAGAACTAAATAAAAGAGAGAAAAGAAAGACCTATTTATATAAACAAAATACATAAATACACTGCATTATGATAGAGAACAAAACAAACAGAAAGAAACAATAATATAAATGAACTAAAACCTAACTTATTTTAATCAGTAATCTCTTAATTTCAGCCATTTGACCACACATAAGTAAATATCATCAACCTTTTGAATATTGTTAATAGTTAGTAAACCAATAATATTATCTTCGTAACTATTGAAATTAAGATATTTTAATAAGTATAATTTCCTATAATCAAGAAACCTGGACACTCTATTAAAAAATGTATAACTGTATCTAGGTTTTCGTAATTCGCAACAAGAACAATATTTCTCAACATTAAAAACATATTTGATCTTATTTACATAAATTCTTGTTGTGAATTTAGTACTAGCTAATCTGATCTGAGATATAACTCTGATCTTATTAAAATGAACATTATATCGAGTATATTCCACTCCCAGACCAAATGTACTAATGTTTCTATAAAAATAACTAAATGAGGAATTCACAGCAGCCTCCACATCTAGACTTAAATGATAATTTTTCATGGATTCAATTAAATTATTACTATTACTATTAATTATTTCCACATTCTGATTCTCCCACGAGTGATTTTGCCCTATTTGTATGAGTAAATCTCTCATTTCATATGCCCAGTTGAAATGGATAGATTTAACATCTATTAATCTACATAACCTTCTAAAACAGTTTGGGAAGTTCATCATCAAATATCGCTAATTACCTGCTCCACCAACCCAGCATTCTTTTAAACATCCTACACTTCACATAGATTCGTCCTGTCACCAATCTAACATGGTAGTTTGGTGTATTTATTGGAAGGTTTAACAGAAGTTTAAAAAATTTCAGTTGCCCAGATTCTAAAATATTTGAGTATTGAGAAGCCCAGACTTCAGCCACGTAGAGTAGGATACTTTCGGACAGAGAATCAAATAATAAATCCTTTGAGTCCCATGAGTCCCATGAGATCTACAGGATTTTAACAGAAACATGACCCTATTATTAGCAATCGCACTCTTCGCTAAAAAATGCCCACCAGCTTGCCTAAACTTACCGGAACAAGAAAGAGGAACACACACATAACAACAAAAATTACTGCTAGAATTTCAAATTAAAAAAAAAAATCGATTTACCGGAAGTGCGACTTTACATAAAAGGTTTTTAATTTTTTGAAATTTTCTCGATTACAAACTATTACAAAGATTTCCTTATACTTGGAACGGTAACTACACGCAGATATAAACCTCTACCACTATTATTTGCATCATTTTTACAGAAAACAATTAGATAGTTGTGCGGAATTTGTGGGGTTATATTTTAAATGTAGGCTTGATTCCTTGTTATTGAAGCGTTCGCTCTTACTGGACTACAATGTAACCGCTTCACTAGCTGCCTGGTTGATAGTTTGATACTTGTTCCACAACCAACTCTGTATTATAACGACAGTAAAATTAGAAGTAAAGAAATTTTGTCATTTTAAATATAATTGTTTTAATAGGAGTAAAAAGGGAAGGGATTAGCTAAAAGGTTAGCGTACTGGACTAGCAACGCGGAGATCATGGTTCGAACCCACCCTTGCTACCTTTAGATTTTTCTTCCTAGGAACCTCTACAGCTCACTGTCCGGTGATGAGCAGTGTTGTCTGTACAGAGAACACTGTCCGGAACGGCCAGGTGCACTGTGAAAACTCCGGGTGCCAATGACCATAGATGTTGACGCGCCTTAAATTCAAAAAAAAAAAAATAGTAAGAGTAAAACAAAGTCACGTGAGGTTTTCACAGCATTTTTTTATATAATCCACTTAACCAAGTTTTACATACTGCATAAAGTTCATATTAAATCCAGTATTACAGTCCCCGCAACCTTTTCACTAGGGCGGTGACTCTTAGTGGCTTCCTTATCACAAAGGGCATCTTATCTTAATTTCGCTGTATGAGGAAGTTGTGAGCTTAATGTTAATTAAAAACACATTTATTAAATAAAAAGAAAATATTTTAATCAATTTATTAAAATATATCCGTTCACAAACGTAAGTACTAAAAAATGATAAATAAATGCGGCACGTGGTTTTGGAGATGATTGGCCAATTTGCCCTAATCAAGCACATAACTGAATTCCCTGATTTTATTGGCGGGCACTTGGGTATCCACGAGCCCTGAGCTGAACTAAAATTATATATAAACAAATTAAAATAATTATAATTTTGAAAACTTTTCATATCTGTATTGACTAAATCATGATTTCTTCACATTTTCTTTCTCTATGAGCGATCGGTTTTGATTGAGTCATTTATTAATAGAGTACTATCCAATTATAGATGTCACATATAATTGAAAATGTACATATTGCTTCCGAATAAACCTATTACTTTCTCTTACTCCTAATAAGAGGAAGTATTGTAATCGTGCCAAATTTTCGATATCGAGTTCTCACCGGAAATATCCATTTTGAGGTCCCCTGGGTCCAAAAAAGGGGTTTTTAACAAAGGGTCTGTGTGTGTGTGTGAATAATATAGCTCAAAAACGAAAAACCGCAGAAAATTGAAACTTGATATTCCGTTTAGGTATCACCATGGGATCTGATCATCCTACGTTATCTGTCAAAATTCCTCAACCGGAAGTACCACTTAACTAGTTGTTTTTTTGCGTTTTTCTCAAAAATGGCTCCGACGTTTTTCTTTAAACTTGGTATATCAACTACACATACATAGAGCTACAAATTTTATTTGAAACATTTCTCTGGGAAAATTCATTTAACGGCAGTTATGGGGGAGGAGTTGGGATAGGTTTTTATCTAAAGTGCTATTTAAGTTTATTAGACACTTCTGTCATCTAAATAATGTTAATTAGAATTAAATATGTTGTTGAAATTCCGAGTTTGAGAAAAATCGGATGACCGGAAGTGCGTTTTTCTTTACCACTTTACTAAATGGTTTTTTTCATTTTTTCGCAATATTCTCAAAAATGACTCCGCTGATTTTCTTGAAACTTCCTATATAAACTACACATACAAGGATCTACAA